>JBBPOJ010000226.1:0-35900 GCA_038091395.1 Leccinum rimulosum
CACTTGCGTGAACCCATTACCACTCGAAAAATTGCGTGACCTCGTCCAAAAAATGCGCGCCCGGCCCGAAAAGGTGCGCGCTCTATGAAAAAGTGCGTGCGGGATTATTGTGCATTCCGAAGGGCCCTCATACGAAGTAGCTTTCGAAATGCCGCTCACGCTCTGGTTTAGACTGCGAGTCGGTTTTGGACGGGCGCAGACGTGAACGAGCACCGCTCCAGTTCCCAGAGCATGATGTAGAACACAATGGTGAATACGACCATCACTACGAGCGTTGCGCCCCGCAGGGTGTCCACGGGTCCCGGGAGGGGGGGGTGCACCACCGATGAACGAAGTCTAAGCCATCGTCAGCAGCTCCAGGCTCGAGCGAGAACATGAAAAGCGTGTGCGTCGACATTCGGAGAAAGGTCGTTTGAACCGGTTTGATCGATGACATTGTGCATATTCTGGTAAAGTTTCAGCCCGTCTAGGTGGGTTGGCCTTTCACATAAGCATGGAATTGATCACGGATGTCGGAAAATTCCTTCTCGAAAGGATCGAGAACCGTTGTGAAAGCTATCAAAAGAGATAGTAGACCAGCTGGGAGAATGTCCTCATCATAATTCTACGTGACTTCGACTACGTCCTTGGCCCCTGGGTTGTCTACCACGCGCCCTGCTATTGCCAAAGCCGAACCAACTTTAACTTACTAGACTAGTCCAACTTGGGCTCACACCCGATGCCAGATGGGAAGATGATCCCGAGATAACTGAGCACGAAAATGAATGGTGACGAAGAGTCGGTGCTGCACTGCGGGAAATGCACTGTTTTTGGAGGTTGCAAGTTAAATCCATATAAATACTTGGATAATGAGGGTGGTGGTAGTGCAAGAAGCTACTACTAGGATAGTTGTCCAGTACAGAATAAATCTCAAGTCATAAGTTATATAATCGAAACAAGGTGCTTCCACAAATACAGAAACGAAAATTTCACACCACGGTGCGTCACAAACGACGACTCGGAAGAACAAAAAGAACGTATCGTCGAGTAGAACACATCAAAGAGGAGATAAGAACATACTCATGCCTAAATCATCCATTAGCGGAGTGACGATGATGGTCGAGGTAGAATTGACCTACACGGCAACGATTCATAGAATATGACCTCAAATTATGCTCGAAAACGGCGTGGAGGTACTTCGCGTTCACTGTTGCCCTGTTCTGCACCGGATTTCGTTCACATATTAACTGGTCTATCTCCTCCTTGCTCATATAACGACGCAGAAGCAGCTCCCGCTCTTCGTATGTTCGTTGGATACGGAGAAGCAACTGTCCCAGCAGTAGTTTCTCCTCCAAAGCTTCATTGAATTCCTTCAAGACAGTGTCCGGTGGTTGTGAATAAGGCTCCGGAGATAAGGCCTGTAGCCTAGATATTATTGATGTGTATTTATCTCCGATAAAGAACTTACCACGATAGTCGTACAAGTTTCACTCAGGGATTCATAATGCGCTCCGATTAGTTCAGAATAGTCCGCCTCTGATGAGGAGCAAGACATTAGTGGTTGGACGCTGCGACTCGGAGGTGGGCGGGTGCGGAGGATCGCAGGTAACTGCTCCCCCGGAAGGAGCGTAAACGCGGTTGAAGCCTTTGACGTAGATGACATGGCGAACTTGAGGGCGCGGAACTTCCGGGAAGATGCAAAATACAGTATGCACACTGTCTAGCATGTTTATAAATGCGACTAAGGTTACATTTACAGTCCGACAGTATGGTAGCTTGAGGGCCGGCAGATACGGTTTGCAGATCCTCGATCATAATCTGAGATCGCATCAGATCTGAATCTGAGAAGGCCTGATTTGCACTTTTTTGGGCTGTTTAGAATTTGCACTACTGTAGGGTAAGTGTATATATGCTGTATATGTTGTGTTGTAAATATTTATTTATGTAAAACTTAGCCATTTTAGGTAATAAAATTCACTCGGGACATGCGACGCTGTCGGCAAGAGCACAATACGTTCAAGCGAGAGATACTACCCGCAATCGGAGCTGATGGTGATAAAAACCAAAGGGGCTACGTTCCTCGACTCGGAGTACCTCCAAGGCGTTTGTGCAATTCTGCAACCCGTTCCCAATCTCCCAAGATGTTGCTTGCACCAGTGTCGAAAATGGCAGGTACATTTTTGAAGATTTTGTTACCATTAACACGAACATCGACACCTGCTAGAATCCCCATATAAATGCCGATGTCAGCAATGTCCATTCCCATCTACCTTGACTCACAGATTTTGTTACGGGTATAGCAATCTATTTGCTCCACCGATGTACATCTTAGCACCAGAAGAAGCGAATTTAGATAACAATGTCGGATTGACTAACTTATGTTGTCTGAGAAGCGATTCAAGCAGCGGAGAGCCGCCAAAATCCGAGACCGTAGGGAAGGCTAATCCCAATAAACCGTCTGCGGGGCAGTCAAATGGCCGTAATGAAATGTGCGATGTTGCAGAACTAAAGACCTGAGGGCTTGGCGTCAGAATTCAATGGTCATGCTCATAAGCTATATAAAACATACGGTGAATCCAGCGATAGTTACATTATCATTATACCGATCACCTTTGACGATTCGGATCTATCTCCATATTCGAACTGAAACGATATCCCCTGGTTCTTGGCAGATTCGGATGAATGGAGATCCCAGAGGTCACGATCTCCGGAAATCCCAGCACGCCCATTGTGAAGCACCTACATATCGCTGCATCGACATGAACAAAGACGGGTATATAAAGTACCCATGCTGCACCTATGATCAGGGTAAACATGTACCAGAATGATGCCAGGAGAATTCACCCTTTAAGGTCTTGGTAGGAGTGCCAATTGGAATCTCGGCTATCCACAGCTTATTTCGATAAGTTGTCAGTGGGAGGCTAGCCTACACCTTCCGAGTTCGGACTTGCTCCGTTTCACAGCGAGAGAATGCATCGTTCCCGTGTTCCTGTCGTAATTGTCTAGGCTGCCAGTGCGAAAGATCTTCCAAAAAAAAAACGCCTGAGCAAACGAGATGTAACAGTTCATTCCACATACTCTCTGACTGATATACCATGAGAGATAATTGCGTCGAGATCAGCGATCTTGTTAGAGTTCAGAGAGGAGGAGTGTGCCTGGTGAGCGGTATGACTATGCCACCCGCCTTCTGGTTTGTGATAGGTTTTGCAATCACCACAGCAACCAGGCTGCTGACAACTGCAAATATGATTATCGGAATGAATCGCATGGTAGAGGAGTGGAAAGACTGGCAGTGGAACATCCACCTACAGACCTTTAATAATGAGAAGCCAATGGTAACAATATCCACGGCCATCAGGGATAGGAACAAATAGAATGATGCAAAGGTGAAAGAGTGATATGATTGGATGAAAGCGTAGAATCACCTTTTCGTTAGTAGTCTCCCGTGCCCTCTCATCTTGGGCAACAATCTCGGTTGGATTCGCGTCAGTGGCGACATTGGAGGTGGCGCTTTTCCATTCGATACCTGAGGCCTGAATATCAATATTGGTAGTTAGTAATTACCCCGCTCCTGCCAGTGCCACCCGTCCAAGGGAAGTTGGCTGTCCACCCTACGCGGCTCTGCTGCTCTCCTCAACGCCTTTCAATGATGGCCATGCGTACGTACTACTCACCATTGTACCGGGGCAGCCCGGAGGGTCGCACTGTGCCAGAGTGACAGGTTTTCCAGTGTTCAACGCGGGTGTTCAAGATTCGACCGTAGATCGGCGAGCACATTGGAAGTCGTTTCTTTTTTTTTTTTGGACCAGCGTATATGTCGTGTAGCAACCGGCTAACCTAGTCCTACACAATCGCTAAGGCGGCAGTCGAAACTGCCGGTCCGAGGAAACGCACTTACACACGCCCCACCCTTGTGTGAGGCAGTGTGGGGCTCCGTGAGCTGTCTAGGTTGCCTGGATAGGGTCAGAGGGCCTGGGCAGCGTTATACCCAGTAAAAGCTCGGGTGCGGTGACCCAGTTTGGAGGTAGTGGTAGTGTGGTGCAATGACGGGAGTCCAGGTGTGGTCGGCGCGAGACCGCAGAGCGGCGCGGCGTAGGTGTTTGGCTAGAGTACGGTCCAGCGATAGTGGGGAATCGAGTTTGGATGTCCAGAGCGTGGTAGTAATTGACTGTTGCGTGTGGGACTTATCTGCAATAACTCGTGCACAGCGCAAAGCCCAGATAAGATGGGCAGATTGGGAGAGAAGGATGCGCTGAAAGCGAGCCCTGCCTAGGTCCCGTGGGGTGGGTTGGGACGTGTCAGTGGGTGGTGGGGCGATGGATCCGCCCAAGGATGGTCCCAAGCGTTGGTGGTTGCCACGGTCCAAAAACCGGGGGCCAGAGTTGCTGGGCGAGGCGCCGGATCGTCGTGAGCTCAGGGCTCACGCAGTGGAATAGGATATAGCCGAGGGATTCGATGGTATCAGCGCACAGGGGGAAATGGGCACGTTCTTGGTAGTTTGGGATGTGCAGCCAGAAAGCTCCGACTCGCAAGGAGTTATTCATGGCGCGGTAGAGGAAGTTCTGGATGGGGCGTCGGATGTCGGGGTGGCGAATGTTCAGCCATATGGCGTGTGTGAGGCGCAAGCATGCGGTCTTCTTCTTGTGGTAGATACGTGGGGGGACCCCGACATGGAAGCAGGCGGGCATCTTCCTTTTGAGGCTCTTAGACAGCTTTATGGGCGCTATGGACAGGTTGGTCTTTTGGGCTGTTTTTAGGAGGTCAAAGATACGGGGGGGGGGCGGGGCGTTACGGTGTCGGGAGGCACGGGCCCGAGTGCCTGGGCGTACGGAGGTGAGGAAAATGTTGATATTCGGGTATGAGGAGATCCCTTGGGGAAGGATGCAGTTGATGATGGCATCCGTGAGGAAGGCCCAGGTCGGGCGTGAGGGCGAGAGGTCGACATATGACTTCAGCCGGAAGTCGTTTCGTAACCTTTGCAGTTAGTCACCAAATTCTGAACGCGACACGTTAGCCTTGGACGTCGGGTCTTCGATCCTGGATTGAGGAGAATCGTGAAAAATTTCAGACATATTTAAACGCAAAGAAAAGCAGGCCGAGCGAAACAGCTTCAAAGGACTCGGAACGAAGGGTGTGACGTAACTACACATCGAGACAGCGAGTGCGACGGCATAACAAGGCCATAGTAACGGAGGTGTCCGGAGGTACCAGTGGTGTCCATGCAAGGAAAAGCACGAGTGACAGATACTGATTCCCGTTTACAACGAGCACAAAAAAATAACAGTGTGTCCGACAAGGGAATTAGAGAAAGGAACAAAGGATGTACACGAAGCTTTGGTGACACATAAGTGCAGAGAATCTAGTAAGACTGAAGATTTATAAATTCTGTATACTTAGCCACTGACTCAGCCCTCGTCTCATCTCTGCAAGGGCATGGGCATGGGGAACGGGTATTGATCCATCCACAATGCTGCGGAGATACGCATAAATATACTCTCGCTCGCCTTGGAATACGGCGACATATTGCTCGTCTACGTTGGGACCCGCAGACCACGCCTTAGTATAGACACCAATTTCCATTGCGAGCTAATGCGGGAAATCATAAGTCAATGTAAATCATAATGATGAATACGTACGGCAGTAAGAACGGAGGAAATTGTTTCAATAGTCACGGACACCTTGGGCATGGGCATCAAGTTGGGGTCTTGCTGGGACATCGCGAGCCAACCGACGGAATCACGCCTACGCAGTGTGTGGACGAGTACGTCATAGGTTCCCGGATCGTCAAACCAGATAGCCTTGGCTAGGTGAGCGAAAGGGCCGGAAGAAAAATGAGACTTACTTTATGGCCGGACGTGTCCTGGATGAAACCATGCCAATGGCCGTACCCCCAACGGGAGTCCCACTCGAGCAGGCTTTGTAACCATACGATATCTTCTCGCTCAGGCTGTACGGGATTTGTAACGATTGCATTACGCGGGTATGCACGTGTCGAGTGTGGCACGGGCGGGCAAATTAGCCGCTGAATCGCCCGGCGAACGTGTGTGAGAAACCTCTTCGGGGAGTCGGCCATCAAGGAATAGAACAATTCGAAGAAAGTTGGATCTAAAAGGTCAGCGCGGAACTTCGTGAAATCGTCCAACTTTAAATCGACGGCTAATAAATGATGTAAATAAAAGAAAAGAAAAATGAGTGAGGGAACAACCTTCCGTAGGAAGCCAGTTGGGGTCACCTCTGATTTGACGATGCTGCTTAAGCGTGTCGTCAATGACGAGCCACGCCTCTTGCCGAGTGAGGCAAGTAGTCGGGGAGATGCGTCCATCCAAGATCATGTATGTGCTGCCAGTAACGCAATCGACATAAAAGCACCACCACGATCGAACGTTGAAAAAGAGCAAGTATTTGAAACGTTCTGATTTACGGTTAGCTGGAGAAAACAGCGGGAAGCTCACGACAAAACTCACCTTCGGGGCTGAAAGCCCCCGTCGGGAGGTAGTCGGTACCCAAGTGGTGTCCTTCCAAGTTAGCATTGAGCGGAACCATGCGCTGAAGAGCGAGCGAAAACTCGGCGGGTGGAAGAGCCTGAGTCTGTTGATTCACTCGAGGAGCGGGCCCGAACCCATGCCCACCTCGCGACTCTGGGGGGTCGCCACGAAAACCTGAGTTTGGATCACTCATAGTATCATGGAGGGAGAAGGAATGGGGGAAGAATGCGCGGACAACGCATCGCTCTAAGTACTCCAGTGCTCGCTAAACGCTAGCGTCCTATTCAATTGACCTGTTACCTAAGATGCGGCGTGGATGCGATAAGTTTTACATACTAACAACTTCAACACAACGCATATATATATATATTGACCCGATCTCTAAACGGGATCAAACGGAACTTCAAAAAAAAAGTGCAAATCTGATAGGTATTCTCAGATTCAGATCAAAGATCTGCAAACCGTATCTGCCGGCCCTCAAGCCATACTGCTAGACAGCCCGAACGACAACGATGCGCACGATTTCAAGTTCGCCTTTCACACGTTTCTTTCCACGTTGAGGTGGTCCGGGCGCTGACAGCCAATAGGGACCGAATTTGAATTCAAGGATATGATTTTGCTAAAAGACTGTCTTCCTGCCCAAGGGTCTACTACGGGACTCGGAAACTCATTCGTCGCAATGCGAGGGATCTTCTCTAAGATTTTGAGTCATTGAGCAGCCTACATATGTAATCGAGTGGGATTGTAGCGGTGATGAGGGCATATAAAATCTCCCCATTCTCTTCCACAATATATTACGGCATATCAAAGGTGCTCGGATCTCCTCGCTGCTACCACTCCGTTTTTCGGCTACTACATCGTAGCCATCCTTATATTTGTTGCCTCCATCGCTCGGACTGTCATCGTTTATCGGGTAATTGTTCTGTTCACTGCACCGTGTTGCTCACGCGCTTCAAGACTTCCATCTGTTTCCAGATCAACATGCTCGTTCGCGCTGGCTTCGTCGCAGCTATTTTGGAAGGCTCTCGTCTTATCAAGTGACGAACGCGGCTGTGCTATCGGATGTCGACAATTTGGCGTCCGTAGAATGCAAGACCTTTGCACCTATCGATCCATTGCCATCTCTGGATCATAAAGTTAGGCATGTCACTCCAGTCTTATTTTGCGTCCAACTTCGTCTCTAACTACTAGTACGTTCAGTAGGATCGCCCGGGTCCACAGATCCGAAAGTGAGACCTTGTGATAATGGTTTGTCAGGACGATCTGTCCAGCCTGAGAGTTAGATACTGAGAGCGCACAGCAAGTAGTATAAACACAGCTCTCTTAGCATCGGGACGCGTGCCAGAGTGTGCGACAGGGAATAAGATCCCTTTGCTTTCGTTTCTCCGATGTTTTCCGGCGTGACCATTATGGTTCTGCCGTTTCCGGCCGCTTGACCACTCGTATTCGCTCTCGGCTGTGCGTCACTTTTACTGCACGTCTTACTGCACGAACATATGCACCCGGCGGCAGACAACAAATCCGTTAGCTCGCGCCGTCATTCGATTCAGATAGCACCGCCGCAACTGGCGCCACGTGTAGACCGTGCCAAGAACAGGCGACGTGCTGGCGTGGTCGACGGCATGGGGCTGTCTACCTCTTCAGGTGGTCACTCGACGGCTTGGGTTTCACGTTTCGGCGCACCTGTATCCGAGTTTGTACCTACGACTATCACTACCAGCTTGGGGAAATAATGGACCTCGGCGAGTCCATCGACACCTGGAGATATGGATATGCCCTCGACCTGCCCAGTGCCCACCTGTCATCCTGGCTGATCACGGTAATTCCATCAACTTCCAGCGTGTTCGATTCACCCAGTCGAGGAGCTTGAAGGATAGAGAGGACCTTTCAGTCTTTACATTTCAGCTGGCAACTCAAATGATCTCATCAACTGATCTCTCTGCAGCCAAGGAAGGGAGGATTTCGGCTATCCCACGGCGTTTCTCGCATATGAAACAACTTGAATCCGGCTACTTTGCTATGATGCTATCTCCATCTATTATCCACCGATTTTTAAGGATCTCGCTTCCGATACACGAGCCTGAGAAACGCTTGCTTTCCCACAGATCACCAATGCAGAGGAGCTCGCTTTCACCTAGCCCGTCATTCATCCTGATGACGGTGCAGAATCGAGCATGTCCCGGATCTCGAAGGAGCTGAGCATCAGCTGGTGGACTTTATAGCCTGAGTGATCACGGGATGGCGAACGGGAAGCAACCTTTCAAGTTTGACTCTGCATTTGGAACTTCATGACGGCCAACTTATTGTGAAATGGATATTGCGATACGAGTTGGAGAACCCGGGGTTTGCCTACCTCTCTGCTTGTCGTATGATGCGTTGGAGACGAGGAAAGTCCCGAGGGTGAGATCCATCTACACTAGTGGCGCCAGCGGTTGCGAACAAGATCGCGTCCAAGTGTTCTACTCCATCCGCGGATTTTATATGTACATATCGTGCCTAGTTCTATCAAATCGTGTCCAGCCTGTGTGTATTGTTGTATGTGACACTGGTCACCTCACGTTTGCCAGTGGTGCCAGTGCGCCTCAGCATGACTCGGAAAAGCTGTTCGTAAGCGAGACATCGATATCAATCTTCGATGAGTCATGTGACGGCACGACCGATTGGCGAGCCGCTAGCGAATCCGAGATCTCTTCCGAGTCAAGGTAGCAATGCCCCGTGTGATGCGGCGTGTCGCCGCGCAAGCGTTTGATTGGGGATCTAAATACGACACAGTTTGTCAACCGAACAATTGGTAAAGACATGGAAGGCTTCAGCTATCCCCGACTCACACTTTAGTGTAGGGAGGGTTTTGTAGAATCACGGCACGCAAAACGGAATCAGCCACAATCGTGAGTTTCAGACACACGTTGTTACGATCGTCCCCTATGTTCTCTATGTATCTCTTTTCTCTCTCGCTTTGCTATGCCCTTCGCCTATACGTTGTATTCACCTTGTACCATAGACCTCGGGCGATTTCGCGTATCGTTCCACATCGCTGACGGTCCTACTTCTTCCGATTCCCGATCCCTGTTTCCTCCGTCTCATTCCGAGTTCCCCCTACCTTTCTGACTCATGATGACTCGATCGCTTCGTCATCCTTCGTCATCTGTATCACTAATCCTCCGCAGCTTCTTAATCATCCATACTGCGGATGACGCGTCCCTTCCTTACGTTTCCATCGTGTTCCATCCTCTTAGTATATATAGAGTATCGACTCGTCTTGTAACCCTAAGCTAGAGCTACTTGGAATATCATCTGAGTCTCCTGCATTCCCCCTCGAGTCCTTCGTGCCTCAGTACCTTCGAACCTCTGCCCTCCTCGGGTGTGACCTTAGTCTTCGAGTCTTCGAGTGAAGCGACTCTTCGTGAGATCCTCCTCGTCGAAACCCTCAGTCCTTAGCCTTCGGGTCTCGCCAGACGTTACGTCTGCTCGGCCAATCTTAGTCTTAGCCTTCGCATCCAAGTCTACATCCGACCCTATCCGGGCCAGCTGTAACACACGTAAGCGGTTACTCCTATACCATGGTCACCTTCTGTACAGCCTCGAGATCGCCAGATTGATATTCATGACCTCAGCGGAAAAACGTCGTGATACCTCATTCAAACCAGGCCCCCTTCCCAACAACGGAATGTTTTTAACGGTTTTACTCCGTCATTCACCCACATCCAACTCATAGTTCGCCGTCATGTTCATTCTCACGATCTTTTTCGTTCCAGAAATCATTTACGCGACAAGATTCCACTCGAAGATTCGGAACAATCAGTCGCTTCTAACAATTCAAGGCCGAACGGAAGCATGGTCATGACCCCAGAAGTAGAGGCCGACGTTCCTGACGTACTGGCGTTCCCTGCGACCCGTTTCACGCCATCGATTCACTGACGAGAGCTTCTTCAAAATCGGCCTTCGACCATTCAGGTTTCTCTGCAGTCCCGTGGTCGCGTGGGGCACGCTCGTGAACGGCGCTACGGACTGTTGCAGCGAGTCTCTCCCTCTCCCCCTTCTCCGATACAGTACAGATAACAGTAATGTTGCTTGGGAGTCTCCGTTTATATTTCGTTGCTGTTCTCGTCTACAGAATGTGGACATAACTTCCAACCTGGTCCTGTTGTTGTCATCTCGGGCGCAGGTCCGTTGTTCTCTGCCATTGTAGGAAACACGCTCAGCCGTTGTCTGACTGGTCTATCACGTTGCTTTCACGTCACAACAAAGGCATTTACGACTCTGAATGCGTATTTCATCGACGAAACCGGGTTCAAGCCGTTCGTGGATGCCCCGATGCTGACCTGCACGACCATCAGATGGTTGGGGTGGGCAATCACTGTGCGCTTTCACGTCTTAATGGATCCCACTATCTGTTATAGTTTTCCCCCTTTAATCCCCTCACCCGTTTCTCTCTTGGCAAAAAGTCGATGTGTTGGAAGTGACCTGCGGGGACTGCGACTACAGGGTCTTTGCCTACTTCGTCGTGGATGCGCACGCCAACTACGCAGCAGAGTCGTTTGAGGCCATCAAGTACGTGATTTCTCAACTATACTGTCGGAGTACCTGATCTGATGGAACGTTTCTTTCCTTCCTTGAATTTCTGCTGCTTGTCGAAACATCGACGTACTTTGTGTGCCGTGGTTGAATAGTTAAGGTATGGTCTGTTTACTTTCTCTTTTCTCTGCGGATCTACTGACAAATCACAATCATTCGGCGCTTGTGCGGTGTTCCTCCATATCCGTTGCTCTGCCCCTTCTTTGCCATCCAGGCGTTCTAAGCACGTTCTGTGCGATTAGGTCATCAATCTATGGGTGTACCTCATGATGATGCCGATGTACATTTATGGCAAGAGAGTTGGGTACTTTGGACCTCTGGAATAGATACATGGGTGGACCGGCGGTCGTAAGTGGGGTTTACTTTGGATGTGTATCTATGCATTGCTCGTCGTGCCATGTGCCTATATAGCCTCGCTCGTTTGTGGGTTTCTTGTGTTTATAATTTACATAAATGCGATCTCTTGTATGGTCTAGCTGGTCCTCATGTATAGTACTTAATCATCATGGGCCGTTCGTGGACCAACCCAGCACACCTGGTGGGTGCGAAGGAGATATTGCACAACTTGAAGGTGAGAACGACAAACGACAAACGACCACCTTCACAAACAAACTTGTACAATTCTGGGTTTCCCTTCTACAGCACAGTACCTGTCCGTACGAAAACATCCTTCCCATCGTCTTTGCAACGATCACGTGCTCAATGACCACCAGAGACAAGGTCTCTTTCCAACTGGTTGTTCTACCGTGTCTCTGCCATCGCTGTCTTGGTAGTTGTCGATTGCCGTTGTTGCAGCACGAGAAGACCAAACCTATATTATAGTAAGCCTCAGTCAGTAGAACCTTGACAACATTTAGGGTTCCGCACGGGTCACACCGCGGGTATCGCATGCATGTCATCCTAAGAGTCATCCTCAGTCTCCTTCCCCTCCCGCTTGCGCTTTCGGCTTGTAGTGGCAGCAAGTAAGTCTTCCGCAGTAAGTAAGTTCGCATTTGGAGGTTCAAAAGTCGCCTTTGGATGGTGACTGGTCCCAGATCCAAAAGGGAGACTGTCTGGTCGTGTTCTCGCGTGATGGGATATTCGCGGTCAAGGGCAAGATCAGAACTGGTCTGCGCTGTGCAGTCGCCTATGGGAGACTGCCACCCGAGATTCGGTCCGAGCAGGCTGCGCTGTTCAACGACCGCACAGCGGTTACGACTTTATCATCGCCAGTGATGCAGTCGGAACCTGTACGCACGTTTTGAATGTCCCGTCACTCATGTGCTGTGTAGTTTGACGGTCAAGAGCGGCGACCGTTGTCGATATCTCAAATAAAGAAAATTGCCGGGCGGGCAGGGCGTTATAGATTGCACGGCAAACCTGGTGGTTTCGTCACTACGTTGCACAAGGAAGACGTACTAACGCTCTGTCGAGCGCTCGCGACTCCCGCGACTCCCGCGACTCCCCTCGCCTTTGCCGACTTCGATCCTCCAGGATACTGGATGGAGAACGTGTCGCAGGCTTCCCGCTCAGAGCCTCTACGCACTGGCAGGTTCTTCTTGAAGTGCCGTCGTACGTGTCCTGCATCCGCCTGCCCTTTCAAAACGAGTTCATGGACGCGCATGCCAGGGATCTGGTCTTGTCCGATAGATTGTTGTTTAAGAATTGTCCGATCCAATGGTCGGATGCGATCGCGCTCGACGTACTCGCGCAAATCCTCCGTCTGTACACCGATGGGTTACGCGCGTGGAGCTCTTCGAGTAGTACCGGCCAGGGCGACAGCGTCGACGAGTGCACGACATTCGAGTTTTGAGACGAAGTTTCTGATGAAATTGGGGTTGAACTCTTGTTCGCGTAGCTCAATCTGAACGTCTTGAAACAGTTGCTGGACGTGCAGACGAGCAAGTTGTGGGTGATCAACCGGACCATCAAGCTAGGAAGGAAAGAGAGGGAGCGTAGTACGTAAGCTGAGCGATATCGATGTCGCTTTTACAATAATTATTAATTTGGGCTTGCCACTTGGACATATCTTTGTTTCTGCCCAGGATCCACACCGTTAGAGACGGGGACAAGGCTCTGAGTTTCATTGAAGCTCTATTCGAAGTTCAACATGGTTACATATTATGAGTAGTAGCAAAGTCGAACAAACATGGCGTGCCAACCCGTCAAACACCATCAACCCGCGGTAACGGGTTCAGCTTTCCAACACCGTACCCGTACCCGCGGAACCCGTCAAGAGAACACCGCGGTGTCACCCGTACCCGTGCGGAACCCTAACAACATTTGGCCGTGTAGCCTCCCACTTAGCACGTCGCCTCGAAAGACTCCTCTCTGAATCAAAATCCAAATTCGTTCTCGTTGATGGGGCATCCCCGTCCGCCGCACCGCAAAGACACAACGACGACAACGTTGATGAAGGGCCCTCCTAGCCCTCCCCCTCCCAGCGTGCAGAAGCGATCACGCAACGTACACGTTCTTGTCCGTTGCGTAGTCGCTGCTGCATGCTGCTTTCGCTGTCATTGTCGTGATTGCATCGCTACGTCCCTTGCTCTCCCTATCGTCATCGAATTGGCCAACACGACGGACAAATTCGCTGCTCTCGCTCTCGCTCGCCCGATTTTCCTCGCCCTTCACGGCCGTGGGTTTCTCCCAGCGAAGTGGCTCAATGACGCATAACGCTGACAACACGGACTCAGACGACGCTGAGGACCCCTCGTCTTTATCCTAGTCCACACCTACCCTCGCGAGTAAAAGTCGTCGGCAGCGTTTTTGACCCCCTCTATCATGCAACAACTCAGGACTCAGACGACGCGACGATAAGAGACGCGGCGAAAAGACGACGCTGAGGACGCCTCGTCTTCATCCTCATCCACACCTACCCTTGCGAGTAAAAGTCGTCGGCAGCGGTTTTAACCCCCTCCATCATGCAACAACTCAGCACTACGCCACGGCGTCGCGACGACGGGTCAATCAGGCAATCAGGCTGGAACGCACCTCACACGGGGAATATTTGAGCAGCTTATGGCACAGTGGAACATACTAGAGTATGCCATGGCATCATAAAATTCTGATAATTTGGCCCAGGCTCATGTCATGTAGAGACGCGCCCCATAAGCGAAACCAAAATCAAAACGATCTACTCTGAAGATCTAACACTTTTAAATAAATGTGCATGTAGCAAAGTAAGGTAATTGGTGCTTCTGAATGTCTGATGTCAGTGCGCCACTATTAGTCTAGCATAATCTGAGTACTGAGTGCGGCGGCTGACTTTCGGCGGAGCTTGAACCTCGGAAACGCCCGTGTGTCACTGATTGATCACGATTTCATATCACTGACTAGCGTCGACGGTGCCTCCCATGCCTTCCTATTCAACCCTCGCAGTCACTCTAGACTCACACCATCGCACCTCCTTAAAGGCGTGCTTGCAGCTGACGATGACCACGTCGAGGGCGGGCTTGCGACGCGGACAAGAGACGAGGATATTGCCACTAAGTACAGTACTGCTTCGACTCTACGTTCTACAGTTTAATACGCTTACGCTTACCAGAGATTGTGACCCAGAACGCATCCGGTGGGTTGAAAAAACCGAGAGAAATTTGGGATCGAAGGTGCCCATTTCGCTGTGCTGTTGAAGGTGGATCGACCGACCGAGTTCGTGCCGAATCCTGACTTGCGCACGGTGTCGGTCGAGGTGATGTCGGTCGTGCATACGAACGCTGTGCCTGTTCAGCGCGACACGAACGTCTTTTACGACGCCGAGGTTCTCGTCGTCGTATATCGCGCCAAGTCGCGCGAGAGCGGGCTCGTCGAGACCAAGGTGTGGTGCTGGCAGGGGAAGAAGTGTCACTTTGGGGACAAGGAGGAGAAAAAGGTCGGCGAGCTTTCGAGGCGGTACGGGACCTCGGCGGTGGGTGATTCTCTGTTTCGCACTGGCGACACTCACTCAGCCTGAGTTCTTCCGTATAGGACATGGTGGATCAGCAACGCGAACCCGCGGAGCTCGTCTATGTGTTAGGAGGACAACTTGCGATACGCCAGGTATGGAGAGACATGGCTCCTTAAAGTCGTTGACCTGATTAGGATTTCAGGGCTCCAGGGCTCATTGGTCCTCTGAGAACACTGCGATGCACGTCGTAAGATCGAACGAAGGTCACATCTTGATTGATGAGATTGATCTGGTCTGTCGTCCGTATATGCAACACACGCCGAAATCCTGACGAGTCGTCTCACAGAACATCAGGAACTTATGCTCCGGATACAGCTATTGTGTCTCCATCTTGGATAATATTTATGTGTGGTGTGGTTGTGGTTCGGTGACCACAGAACGTGCCGCGGCACTCCGGTATGCACAAGGTATGGCAGCCAAGGGGACGTCGGTGAAGGAGCTCACAGAGAGTGAGAACGATGGGGACGAGGAGATGTTTTGGATGCTTGTCGGAGACTCTGACGCGTATGCCAAAGGTGATTATTGGAAGTGGAGGAGCAGCGTGGTACTGTCCGAGCCTCGCTGTTGGCTTGTAGACTTTGCTAACTCGGAAAATCCGGTGAGCGTCAGGCGCTGCGGTGACTATCACCCACTAACCCAGCTTTTAGATCAGTCCAGTTCCGACCGCGTTCGCAGAGAGTGTGCAACAAGAATCGGTGTACATAATTGATTGCTCCTGGGAGTTTTTCGTTTTGGTTGGTAAAGACGCCCGAGCGAAACGATCCGACATCACGCTCGGCATCAACACAGCGATGGTGCGGTCATCGTCGATACGCTGATCTGTTCACTGTACTGACTTGGCTACGTTGCTGGAATCAGGCGATGGCATCTCTCGTCGCCGCTTCCAAGCCGTTTTCGCCCACAGTCCACGCGTTGATACTTCCCACACAGTTGCCCCTAGATATGCGACATGCGTTCCGCAACCTCGACGAACACGCGTTAGTGAGTGATGCGACGGCGATAGTCTGCGCTGTCCGACTGAAGCTCTGTTGGTTGGGATGACCAGAATGGTGGGCTCGTCCCAGACCACATGAACATCCTATCTACGGCAGAGGCCCTGGAACATGTGAGTCGGCGTATAAGCTGAACCAACGAGAACGTTGACGTAACTAATAAGCGGGACGAAAATAGCTGCGCACGTCTTCCTGGGATCGTTCTGTGCTGAGAGATCATACGATGCTCCCCCTGGGCCTCGACTCGGATTCGTCGCATGTTCCGTTGCCCTGATATGATCTAGATTTGTGTTTGATTATAATTCGTGGTTTCTACTTACTTTACGTGTTTGAAATACCCACTAATGCATCGTTGAACGGGGATAGGAACAACCGCCGGGATGAACTAGTCGAAAAATGGTCAAATTGAAGGTCTTGCCTCGAGACTAAATATGTTTCAAGTTTGGTGAGACATTCATTGCTGACCCCGCCGGCACATATGCTCGATATATTTGGCGATGACTCATCACTCGATTGAGGAAGAACTTTCCGTCGTTCCGAGGACAACGAGCAAGTCAACACGTTCGAGAAACGTATAAAAGGATGGTTACAACCCAGAATGATCATTTCTCTACTTCTCCCTTCATACCGCTTCTTCGACAGACCTTGTTCCCTCTCACCACCTACTAATGACTCTCACTCTCACTGCGGTCCCTTCTGGTCATACCTTGGAATCAAGGACGTGTGTTGAGTGGTCGCCCTCCGCGAACGCCAGTACTCCAACCCCTTCATCATGAGATGGTATTTGCCTGAGCACATAAGTAATCTCTCCCCTGTGACACCCCGGAAGAGGAATTGTCCGAGGCAGAGGTCAGCGTTCCATCGCGGATCACCCACTGGGCCCTGGAAGTACCACACAGAGTAATCGTTCATGGTAGGAAGCCCGCACAGTGCACGCACATCGGTGCGAGATTCATACCGGGGTCTTGGTAACTCCGCGCTGTCCGAACCTTCGTCACGGTAGCCAGCGTGAATTCGTCATCATTCTCAATGCTCGATTGAAGCGATTCGTTTCCAGATCTGAGGGCGTTTATTTTTGGTCATCCTTACTACTTCGTACAGTCTCTTTGTTTCTAGTCTATTTTTTTGGTAATCTTGGTATTGAAATCAAGTTGCATTCAGTTGGTATCGCGCGTTCGCCTTGGGTGCTGTCGAAATCGTTCATTTCGTCGCAAGCGATGGATTGATATTGCTTCCGAGTCCAAAGAGTTTCGGAGTTTAAATCAGAGTATCCATCCATCCATGATGCCGTTGTCGAAGACTCGCTTCAGTTTTTTCTCGAGCAACTTGAAGGGGCCGATGGCCGAAGATGGTTGCTTCCGTTGGGTAGGGATGCATGCTCCAACATTCTCGAGTTCCATGAGGCCATAATAGGCCGTATCGTTTTTGTTCACAGCCCTGGCGACTATGTCGTCGCCGAACGGGGCAGGCCCACGCTCTCGCTCGTCCATCCGGAAGCTAAACGCCAAGCATTCCCCCAGCAAGTATCGAGTGACCCCGACCGGACAGCGGAGTATATGGTCATGGATGACAAAGTGCTCCTCGCTCCGACGGAAGTTAGGAAGAGGAGTTTCGTCGGGATCTGGCCGGTGCGCCGCTCCGTAACGAGATCGTTTAGTGGGCATGTCGCGCGCATGGGGGCAAGCGAGGAAGGGACAAGAACTGCTGACAGAGCAGCTCCCGTTAGATAGGTGAGGATCTTCAGCACTCGGCCGAGCCGCCGCAGCCGGCAGGTCCGCAATCTGTTTGAAGTTCACGTCGAGGTAATCACTGACACATTGTAGGTGATGAATCTCATGGGAGCCCGCCTCACCTGCAACATAAATCTCAGCGTACACGGAGTAGCCTATGATTTTATCGGCCGTCCACATGGGTTCGTCGTCATCGAACCCAACGACTTGATGCTCTAATCGTTCAGGGAACAGGCGATCGTCATTCGGGACGTGAACCCGGGGAAACGAGGCATGGAACACTGGGTGAATACCCCACTGCTTCAACCGATTAGGCAGCTCGAGCTTGAACGAGTTCTTGTCGTAGTCCACAAGAATTTGTGGGGGCTGATGAATTTCGGTGCGAGCTTCCGAGCATACCCCTTCGGTAAGGACATGTTCTTTGTTGACACATAGTACACGAGGTCGTTGACAATGAACGGGCATAGTCTTCGTTCTCGATTGGCAGATCGTGTTTCGATCAGCGCATCATGAGCAGCCATCACGGCACTCTTCATACGTCGCGCAAATACGCGTATGCTCGGGCACTCGTCTCCGGCGGGGGTGTTCCAATCGAACGTGCGTGGCAACCAACCGTAGGTCAGGAAGAAAGGTGCAGATCCAGTCGTTTCTGACCTGGATACGTTGATAGCGAACTCGATAGATGGCAAGCGTGCCATCCAATCCCGCTGATTCGGGGATATACAGAATCGCAACATTTGGCTTATGTTTCGGTTAGCCCGTTCCGTAGAGCCGTCGGTTTGCGGGTGGTACGCGCTTGACATCATATGGTCGATTTCAATTCAACCGTTGGAGGTGAGTCCAGAATGTGCTGGTAAACAATGAGTCATGGTCACTAATGATGACTTTCGGCAGTTCGTGATGCTGCAAACCTCAGAATACCAGCTCGGCAACTTCTCTAGCTGTATAGTCCGTCCAACTCGGTACAACTTGAAGGTGCACCATACCGGTCAAGATGTCGATAACCGTGATGATGGCATTGTATTCACCATCTCGGTTCTTGGACAAAGGTAATGGTCCACCGAAGTCCACTCCAATTCGTTGCCATGGTCGTGAAGGCGCCCCGTGCGAATGCAGCGGCCCGTGAGGACTCTGGTTCGATGGTTTGCTCCGGCGGCACGTTGAGCACGTTTCGCAAAACGCATTCACGTCGCGATCAATATCCTTCCACCATACGCAATCGCGAAGGTAAGCAAGAGTTTTTGCTGTTCCTAGATGAACCAGTACTGAGTGCGCATGGCTGATTAGCCGTCCTCGAACAGACCGCCCAGCAACCACGAGGTTCGGCACGCACAACAGTTCTTGCCGATTGGACCACAAGAAAATGTATCCATCCCGCACTACAAAGTTTCGGTAGTTGGACGGGTCCGACCAGATATGCGCAAATAGTGGGTCGCTATTGTAGCGGTTTCGAACTTACCGAAGCAATCCGTCCTGATCCAACATTGCCAGGATATCAGCGGCTTCCTCCGGTG
Source organism: Leccinum rimulosum (assembly GCA_038091395.1). NCBI lineage: Eukaryota > Fungi > Basidiomycota > Agaricomycetes > Boletales > Boletaceae > Leccinum > Leccinum rimulosum. The sequence goes on from JBBPOJ010000226.1 coordinate 19,201, forward strand.
CCGGCTCCATGGATTCGCTTGGGTTGGTCTGGTGATTGTTTCTCACCTCTGATTCCTCCCCCCCTTCGGCCGTTCGCGTGACCCATGAAGGACAAGTGGCCCCGCATACAACAAACTCCGCGGAGGTTTCTCGCTGCCCGGTCTCAGCCGAGGGCACAGGAGCCGTCTCTCGGTACAGCAGTCGCCTGAGGCGGAACAGGTCCCCGAGGAGCCGGCCTAGGAACAGGTGTGGGCGGTACAGGCCTTACCACACGAGGAGGCGCAGAATGACCTCGAGACCTCGCTGCTAGCGGTCTTGCCGGGGCAGAAGGACTAGGCGGTACAGGCCTGACTACACGATGAGGCACAGGGCGACCTCGGGAACCCGCTGCTAGCGGTCTTTCTGGAGCAGACGGCGCACATCGTGCTGCCAGACGCTGGCTCCGCCGACCAGGAAAGTGTTCGCCTACCTCCATGCCAACTAGAACAAGCATGATGAAAAGACTTGTCCAAAGCAGGGGACGGCCCATCAAGCAACTCTGATTTGCACCCCCTCACAACTGATCGAATTTCATGGCAAGGTCCTGCACGAATGTGCGTTGGAGAAGGACCCGGCGTTAGTTGTTCAGGGTTTGTGACGACACTGAAGTGGGCGAGAAAGGATTGCATTGAAGTGAAATATCGAAATGAGCGTTTGGCTGATTGGCGACCTCAAAGGTAATGTTGAGTTCTACCGGAGGTTGTACGTGCAGTGATGTCCTTCTGCACAGGCTCGAGTCACATCGCTTGCGCGATCTATTTTTCGACAGAGATCATTTCACTCAACGACGTAAGGACTGCGAAATATCCACTTACATGCATCCCACGGCACATGACCGACGGAAACTTCCTCTACCATGACCTACTCCCCACTGGTCTCACTCAACTTGCCCTTCTTCATTTCCTGAGCATCGATTATGCGTTCTCATGTTCTCTGGAGACCATCACGACAAAATCTCCCCGATAACTTCTGTGAAAGAACCTTGATCCACGGTGAGTCCATTCGTGCCGAGCGCAACCACGAATTGCGCAACAGACCGGAAGACGGAGATGTACGTCATGCATATAAACTTGCACTTGGAGAAGAAACATACTTACCATCACCAGAATGACAGTTCCACCATGAATAAGATCCCCAACGAGATATTTGTCGAGATCCACGACGCCGATTGTACATCCAGGACTGCCAGTACCAGCACCTAAGTGTCATGCGTCAATTACACGAAACGGTCGATGCGATTCGATGCAATCGTCGGCGGTTGACGTCCTGTATTTTTCTGGGCGATGCGTTATTCATGGTCCCCAATCTCGCGCGCACAATTCAGTCACCTACCATCGGACGTAAATATTGGGTTGACTCTTTTGGATTGAAATGTTGTCTCATCATAATCTTCTTTTTGTTATTTAGGTCATTGATGTGGGCGTGGGCGTACTACATCCTGCCATACGTGGGCACCATGGATGCATCGAGGTCGTCTCGAGTATCGCCATGTCCAACTTCTTATGAATTGTCCTTCAGCTACAGGGTTCGTCTTCTCTTGCCAAGTGTCTACTACTGACTTGTAAGCGGAAGTTAAATATTACAGCCACATCGAGGATCATCGCGTGGTGCACGACAGAGATCAAGACTAGTGGATTTATTCCTGGGTATACTGTGTCGTGGGTCCTGGGTCCTGGGGTTCTCCATAAAGATATTCTTCAATCTTGGTGCCCGTGAATGCGCAGCTTTCGGTGACAACTCCGATGCTTGGTTATCATGCGGTCACCATAGCTAGCCTCAGTGAGCGGTGGTCACATATAAGTGAATTGTTGTCTAACGCGGCCCCATTCTAGCTTCTATTCGGACGTATGGAGCTGGGAATGCACTGGCAGTGATCCGAGAGTCCTTGGCCAGGATTGACAGGTATTCGCGATCAGCGTGAATGCTTTACAGTTTGAATAGGTATGGTGGAGCCATTCAATCCACTCGAAAGGTACTGTCGATACTCAACATCTGCTGGCGCTTAGGTGAATGAGCATGCGCGTAAACGGCTGGACGGCATATGGACCCATCGGGCCGCGAGCACTGGATTCTCTCTGAACATAGCAGGTTAGTGTCGCAGTTGTCTTTGACGGACCTCGTGATTGAGAAAATTTGTGGTGGCATTCAGTTTTTTGATCTTGTGCTGGATGCTGCTTTTGAACGAGGTGGAAATCCACTTCACGTCCAACCATCAAGCTTCCAATTAATTATCATTACTTATTTGCTCTCTTTATTATCTCGTAGAAAAAACAGGCAAGAGATTTATCGAACAGTTTGGCGTGTACAATCCAGTGTTGATAGCTTGAACAGTCTGGAACGTAGGGACAACTACATCAAGATCGAGCAAGGACTCGAACCGAATGATGCGGAAGGATCTATACGCCAACAATATGAATATGTCGGCTTGTTACTTCCTGAGTCCGTCCTTTCTCCGTTTTTCTGTTCCCGAATGACTGCGAGACTGAAGGTCCTCAATGATCTATCGTTTCCATCAAGTCCGGCGAGCGGGTCGGATTAGTTGGTCGTACTGGCAGCGGGAAGACAAGTATCAACTGATACTGATTTTGATGTGGATCCATTTACGTTTACGATCGGTCAATTTCAACAGAGGCACTCCCACTCCTGCGATTCACCTGAAGGAAATGTATACATACTGCGCATCGACGTATTGTATTCCTACGTGACAATCGTTCACTAGTCCCCAACCTCCTTGTCTATATTGCTCGCGCTCACACTGCGTGACTTAGCCCGACCCGCTGAGCGGTATCATCGGGCACAACCTGACCCATTTGACGGGCATGACGACGCAATGCTCCTGCGTGCCGGTGGATCATTTTCTTTGCAGGATAGTTTAGATGAAGGTTGGCTGACATTCTATAGTTCGATCTCGGGTGGCAATCTCTCGGTCGGACGGAGCCTGATCTTGGCCGAGCAATGGTTCGCCCAAGGAAGCTGCTCATCCTGAATGACGGTGCATTTCGTCCCTGTTCCTTGTGAGTATGCTGAGATGGCGGCTGGCGATTGGGTTGGTGACGCTTCAAGTCGGTGACTTCTGCAATCGGTAAGTTATTTCAGCTCATAGAGTTCGTTTCCGCTTGCACTGACACTGATCCTAGGTTTGGGACTTGCATTATCAAACGGACGCTATCAAACAGTCTTTGATCCGGAACGAATTCAAAAGAATTTGAAGCAACTTATTGCCGCGCATCATCTGCGGACGATCATGGATATGGATAGATCGTGAGCCCCTTTATTCCGTATCATTAAAGAACTTATTCACTTATGGTCGCCTTCAACGAGTAGATAGTCGTCTAGGCAGGCAGGGAAGATCGTAAGTGCGAATTCACTCAACACTTGCGTCACGGAGCGTGACCGTATATGTTCCAGGTCAGTTCGGAACACCGTGGCAGTTGCTTCTGAATGATAAAGGCGTGCTTCATTCCATCATCGACCGGGACAAGGAAACTCATATTCAATGGCGTTGTCGTCCCCGGGCTGTACCGTAGAACATGACGTATCCTGCTTTGGTCGCTGCATGTCGTCCGCTTTATTTCGTTGTGACTTACTGCTGTCGAGGACTCGAATCGAGGCCTGATGCTGGAACGTAAACGAAGTGCCCAAGATCGAGTCGTAACTCTGTAGGTTCATTATATCGAAGTATCGTTCATAGAACGGCCGGGGATAGTAGTCAGAGCAATAGGAATATACTCTCGGGAGTACCGCCTGCATCGGTGAGCTTTCAAATGTTTGGTGAGAAGTGGGACTGCGGCATTAGATCAGCAGTATTGATTAACATGCCATCTTCAAGGGGTCCAAACCACTGGCATTGGTCCAGAATAACATGCTGAGTATCTGATATTTAGCAGCTAAAACGATCATTGTCATATGAAAACTCATGGGCTTTTCCCGTAAGGAAATGGGATAGTACGAACACGCGGTGCGTTTGGGGTACCAGCCCCGCATCGACGTAGGCCGTACCTTCCGTCACAAACCTATGGAACGATCGGGAATCCGGCGACGGGTTGGATGCCATGGCTTTGTTTTTGCCACACCCTTTGCGACGGCTGCGCGAGCGTTTCTTGCGCCCCTTATTAGCTTTCTTTTTTCCACGCCCGCGCCGTTTCCTGCTTCGGGAGTGTCCCGAAGACGAGGTAGTAGACAAGGACGAGCTTATCCCGCTATCGGGTCGGCATTTCTTCGCCTTCAATGCTCAGTCGATTTTTCCCTCGATGGGGTTTTTGTTGGGAGCGTCAGCTTTCTTGCTCAGCTCTTTTGGGGTTGCGCTCGGCGCCTCTCCGGGCTTCGCATGGTCCGGTCGAACCGTTTCTATTTTTTCGATTGACTGTCGTTGAAGTCGCTTTTGCTTACAATGAGCTAGCGTTCTACGCTGTTCGTCGACATCTACTTCACGATCGTCGAAAGTCACCTTGCACCAGCGTAGAGTTGATCTCTAGCATGATTAACTGAGGTAGAAGTACAGAGTAAGGAGGGCCCTTTTATATGAATGATGCATTGCCTGCTCGTCTCCTCAGCTGAGCCGAGCCAGGCCACCTAGAGCTGACACGCGCCTCCATGCGCTTTTGCCAACCAGGCGACCTTTTCTTTTCTTGGGCCTCAGTGTCACATTGTATGCTCAGTCACAATTACAAACCCTCCAATTGTCCGCAACGCGTCTCACAATCCGGGCGGCTTGAATCACCCTCTTAAAGATTTAGAAGACTTCATCCACCACCGAGTCTTCTCCAGAAACTACGTTCACTACTACGCGCCTTTGTCGCAAAGTACAGGTCAGTGGCCAGAGGTATCTCCCGGCTCTGTCTTCTACTAACACCGGTTCACCACAGCTCAGCACTCGCCGAGTCGAATGTCGTCGTAGATTGGTGGGATGAGTACATCGTGTGCGTCGTGGTTACTATTTCATTTGCATGTCTCTGGATACATCAGCAAACTGGTGTTTGTGGTACAGTCCTACAGGATTCTACAGATGTCAACAGGATACTACAGTATTTCAGCCTCGTACAGTCCTGTCCAGGACACACTGACTCAGCAACCATTTTGGAGAATTGTGACCGTGACAGAAGTCACATGATTCCTGCCAATGAAAATTTCTCATTGGCTCATTGGAAAGTATTAATATATTTTGTTCATTACAACTTTATACGGTAGTAGTAAATTTAGTAATCAGCTACCACCTGTAACGCAGCCACTGTGACTGCTCCCGTCGACGCGTGTTGTGCCAGCGGCATGCCGTCGCATCAGTCGATGCGTCGTGCCAGTGGTGCCACGTTGTCGTGCGGTGGTTGTCAATATCCGTCCCGTCCCATTGTTGTTGTCCGTGTTGCCGATGACAGTACCCTCGGCGACATCACGGTCCCGTCGTGCCAGTGGCACGTCGTTCGCAATCGTCGCGTCGTTCCGTCATGCTGCGTCGACTCGGACATTATCCGTGCGTTGTGTGTCGTGAGAATACATATCCTCGTCAAGATCGTAGAATCATTCCGTTGTTGTTGTGCGTTGTGCGTCATGGTACCCCGTGTCTGTCGAAGTTGCATCTGCGTCCCCGTGTGATCGTCTGTAGATCAACGTTAACCGCGAGCCAGAACCCGTCCCACGTAGCCGGGCGATCTCGAACAGACGTCAGTTCACGGACAAGGTGTGGTGCCACAGCGACGCCGCCGATGGGTTGTCGCGCCATTCATCGTCATCCTCATGGCGTTCGTCGACGTCGACGGTACTCCCATCATCGTCCATCCCGTCCTCGTCATCCGTCCCGCGACGCTCGGCCCGTCTTCATCGTCAAGCTGTTCGTCTCCCTCGTTGTCGTCGCGTCGTGGTACGCCCTCGCGTCAGTCGACGTGGTGTGGTGCCACGACGCGTTGTCGCGCCATTTATCCCCATCGTCGTCATCGCGTCGTGGTATGCTCTCGCGTCACTCGACGTGGCGTGGTGCCGCGACGCGTTGTCGCGACATTTATCGTCATCGTCGTGCGACAACTTCACGTCCAGACATGCATACCCACACGGCACGTCTTGACTCTCGATGGTCGGATACGGGAAGCCATCCGATGCGAGATACGGGGCGCGCTCGCAGATCGTGTAAACCGCAGCGAAATGAGTGGAGGAAGGGGATCCGCGGGCCTAAGTAGTTTCTTGGGCTCATGCTCCCGTATCCGTTCTCGTTGAGAGTTTTGCCTTGCCATTGACCGTGTTCGTTGAAGACGCAAAATGCGGTGATCCATCCCGATAACCATTGTGGACCACTTCCTGAGTTCCGATGGGCGATCTTGTTCCAAAAGTCAAGATTGTCTGGATGAGTGGGGTGGTCGTAGGCAGCAACGAAACGAGAGAGGATGGGTCGAAGAAGGTGGTACCAAGCAATCGTTTGGATACCGTATTTTTCAGATTCTCGAGACGATGGTTTCCCAATCTTTCTCCCTCGAGCGTGACCTTCGGGATCCCACATCGGAGGGTAAATTTGTACGCAAAATAATCCTTCATCATCCCCATCATCACGATAGCGCACGTCGTTTTATCCACTGGGGTCGTCGTCGTGAAATTGGGCATTACCCAGTCCCGGAGATAACCATCGGTGATATGTTCGTCCATCAGTTCCGTCATACGATGTACCATAGAAGCCATGTCCATGATATAGCGATTTCCCCCTGATTCGACGACCAACTGACGTCTTCCTTCGTGAGGGACGAACGCCGTACGAAACACCTCCGAATGGCCGTTGATGAAGAAACTGAACTGCGCCATGATCGCCAGCCAAACGTCATCAGGGCGCAAAATCAGTCCTCGGTGATTGTTGTACGCTTCGATGACGGTGTCCACGAAACCATTTCTCCGTGGTATGATGTCCCGTCTGGAATCGAGTTTTGAAGGGAGGGAAGTATGTAAGAGTTCCGTGCAGCACTGACTCTTCTGGTGCCACGACGCGTTGTCGCGCTATTTATCTCCATCGTCGTCCATCCGTCCTCGCCATCCGTCCCGCGACGCCCGGTCCGTCTTCATCGTCACGCCGTTCGTCTCCCTCGTCGTCGTCGCGTCGTGGTATGCCCTCGCGTCACTCGACGTGGTGTGGTGCCGCGACGCGTTGTCGCGCCATTTATCGTCATCGTCGTGGCCTTCGTCGTCCATCCCGTCATCGTCATACCATCCAAGCAGCAGGATTGGTGATTCCACCAAAGGATTGCAAGATGATCACCGGGGTTGAAATGTCTACCTCCACACCTAGACGCTTGGCACGTTCGGAAAAGACATTCTATGAAGCATTGTCAAAACAAAAAAGCATATGCAAAGGAAAGTATAATACCAGACGCCTTTCAATAGGAGAGTCGTGTCTAGTACGGAGGAGGGCTTGTTCTGGGAGGTGGACGGTGATGCGCTGAGCGATAGCAATGTTGGTCAAGAGCATGGACTGGAAAGATCTTAAGCCTTGGTAATAATAACGGGTCAGAGAGCATACCTCTTCGACCATGTCGTTGGTGGTGGGTGTGCTCACGTGTTAACGTGAACGATGACGAACAATTCATCGTTGTCGCGTGTCGTTTGGCGGTGACGTTCACACTTCGTTTGCGTTCATGTTGGCGGTGTCGTATGGCAGAGTGAGGGTGGTTGCATGGGCGATGAGTCGACGACGATGTTGTCGTCGTCGCGTGCGTATGACGTGACTGTCATGTGGCGGGACTGGCTCGCCGGCATCATCGCGTGTCATGGCCGTGAAGGTGCATGGGTGTGCGAGAGGGAATGACAATGCGACAATAGTACAGTGTCGTCGCCGTCTCCTTGTCGCCACGGAGGTGTAGGGGTGCAGCGAGGGCGACGAGATGCGATGTCGGATGTGCAGATCGAGGTGTCGCAGATGGTCGAGGGATCGGTGGAACATCTGGTGAAAAAGTCGATGGTGGTGTGGAAGGTGTCGAGGGGGAGGAGGAGACGATAGGAGAGCCAGCGGTAGAGGGGTCGCTCGTGCTCATGAAGTGCGACGCACCGCGGGAGAGGAGGGCATCGCGATGGGCAGCTGGCGAGGGCGGGTAGTCCCAGGTGACCGAGGTGTAGGCTGTCTCCCACCAGCGTGTTGCACGATCTAGTGCAGACGGGGCTTGAGAGCTCGTCCGACGAGTGGTGTGCATCGACTGTGCGCCGTCCTTTTACGGACAGCGGGAGAAAAAAAAAAGAGAAGGAGGATAAAAAAGAGAAGGAGGAGAACGTTGTGGTTGTCGTCGTCGACAACAAAAACGCGAGTAAAGTAAGATCAAAGATCAAACAAACATCCGCCGTGTTGTGGAGAGATGGTGGATGTCAGAGTGGAGCTCTTTTTGATTCTTTGGATCGGATTATCGTGTCGTGAATCGACCCGCCTTACACGTGCCTTCCCGCGCAATCCCGTCAGAGTCACATTAATACAACATCGTCAACAAGAAAAAAAATGGGTAGTACTAGTCTACGTCGTAAAAGCGTGTCCATGTCCACATCAAATATCATAAAATAATCGAACAGCGTCCTCGTGCAAGTTCATAGCGTGACATCGATGCGCACGATCCCGCCCTCAGGCGTCACATCCCTTCTCTCCACCTCTGGTATCGAACAGTTCGTCCCTTCGCGAAGACGTGCACGTTGTCGGGCTGGCGCAGGCTCGGCTGTACGAGCAGGCGCAGACGATTCCTCTCGCAGCTCAGGCTGTTCCCCCACCGGAGCGTGAGGATTGGGCAGCGGTTCAATCGACAGTGACTTGAGACCCGCGAGTCCAGAAGGTGGATTGAGCCATTCTGTGTTACCATCTGCGTGCTGCCCCGATCGCGAAGACCCCAAAATGCTCGACGGTGCGAGCGATGGATATCGCGAGGTCGTACCGTTTGAGCTCGATCCCCATCCCGCGGCCGACGATATGGTGCCAGACGATGTGCTCCCCTTTCCAAAGTTGGTAGACGTGAGCAGGGGAAACTCGCCAGGCCCATCGACCGCCGACGATATCGGACCAGATGGTGTCATATTTCAGGTTTCGCCGCGGCCAATGCGGGGAGAGTGCCATCTTCTTGGCGCGGAGGAGTACAAATGAGGAGCTCTCGTCCGATCGCACTTGCAATCGGTCGTACTCCGTGAATGATTCTGCAGGGTGGGGTAGGGCAAAATGATATTAAATTTGACGGTTCTGATTCCGGCGCTGGCGTTGTAATTGGCATCGGTGCTAGTGTCGATGGCATCTGTCAGACACACGCATACGCATGTCAGTACAGCTGCCTTGCGTCAATAAAATGCGTGTCGAATTACCGTCCATGTACTACTAACAGTGACTTCTGACTGGGAGTCGCCGACGATCTCGCGCCCATGCCCGCCGACGGACGGTGCGGGTCGAGGTGCTCGACGAGATTTTTGGAGCCTAGACGATTGTTTGCTCAGGGTCCCCAAGGGAAGCATAGACAGTGTGCTGGGGGCTCCAAGCGACATGGCGTCACAGAGCTCAAGACACCCGAGACTGATTCCTCGACTAATCGGCTGCCAGAAGGATGTCGGTAGAAGGCATGATGAGAACGATCGATAGTTGGCGAACTGGGTGGCGATTTCAAGGATGGTGAAGTTGGCTCATCCAAGGAACGATTTCGCGAAACAAACGACCATCTTTTGAACATGATGGCGATCGGCTCCGCAATCTGGCGACGGTAGTGGTACGGAGCTCCTGCTACTAGGAATTGCTGTAGACTGCAACACTGAATTAGACACGCACCGCACTGGAACCCTACTGCGCAGAGAGACCTCTAAGTGAGGCTATCCGGCAAACAAGGTAGTACTAAAATGGCCACCTAGATTTGAAACTCAGCCGGAGTTATGCTGAAACTCAGTGAATGGGTCTTCGACGAGCAAGGCAAACCAAGATATGGATCAAAACAAGCAGTAGGAAGCTGATATTGTATAATATGAATCAGATAATACAGCGAGAAAACGAAAACGAAGCAAGATCTAGCTTAAGATAGAATTTGATAGATACTGGTACTTGAAGATCCGAATCATAGCCAATGACTCGTCCGACAGGGAAAGTTTCGCAACACTCAAGTCAGGCATAAAATGCGTTAGAATTTCTCAAATGACCGCTCGGGATGTCATGCGATGCGTCGACGACCGAAGGCACCGCCGGAATCAATTCCAGCGCGATAAAAGAGAGGATATCACACGCACTCTTCCCACCGCTACCAACTTGATAGCAGACCTGCATCAGCGTACCAACACTATGCGCTGAAAAGGATATCGTTGTATTGGACCTTGAACTAATAGGTGGCTTCCTCGAGCTCAAGCTGAACTGCGTTGGTGATACCGTGGGGGACGAAGCTATGCTCGATTCGAGGACTTCCATGAGACGACGCCGGAGGGTTTCGGTACCCACCATCAAGGAAGAGGATACGCCAAAGTGCTCCCTGTGGCTGGTGAGATATTCTTCTTAGTTCCGATTGACGAGAGCACCGTTGGAATGAGAGGAGGCGTTCTTTCCAGCGGATTTAGAGATGACGCCAACGTAACCAAGATGGAGAGGGTAACGGTTGCCCTCGAGGATGCGGACGCCCTGCTCGGGAGGGACAAAGTCCATCTTTGTGACGACGCCGATGGTGCGCAAACCCAAGGGGTCGACTTTGCGACTGGCGCAAAGAGCAGGCGAGTTGGCGAGGTCGACGTCTGCGGTACAAACAGCGAGGATAATGTTGGGTTCACGAATGTACTGTTCGCAAAGACCTGCGATCTTGTCTTTGAGGGAGTCTGGCTGGTCCATGGAAGCAATTTGGATATAGCCGGGGAGGTCAATGAGGGTGAGGTCTGGGACATAAGGGCTGTATATGCGGAGGTCAATGGGATCGTTTGAGACGGCGTCGGAGGTGGGCACGGCAAGGTTGAGGTCGGTGAGTGTCTGTTGTATTTGAGCAAAGTTGGTGACTTACCGAGGCCGAAGGCGGGGAATTCGCCGTATTCTTGTGGGAGGTCGCGATTGGGTCCCGGGGGAGTATGTATGAGGGTGAGCTCTATTGGACGTCTCGTGACCATGTTGTTCCCCCTGGTAGAGAGCGGTTAGCGGTAGTGACAGAGAGAAGCGAAGAAAACAAACTTTGGGAGGAACTCGTGGCCGACGATGGCCTCGAGAATGGAGCTTTTTCCGGAGCTCTGGCTGCCGATGACCACTATGCTAGGGAGCTTGAGACTGTCGCTTTGGTCTATGCTGAGAAGCATTGTGCGTATTTCGACGAGCTTCTTGGTGAGGTGCATGAGACCGTTTTGCCTTGCGTCGAAAGCATTGTCGTTTGCTTGGGTGGAGTCGGAGGGGGCAGAAAGGGTGGCGGCGACAAGGGCGGCGATGGCAGCATTTTCCTCTGGAGATCTATTACGGGGGTTGTCCGAGTCTTGTGAGGACGCACCGCCGTCGTGGTTGGAGGAGCGGTGTGAGGAGAAGAGATCCCTGAGGAACTGGGGTGTATCGAAAGCGGACACTCGGTCAGAGACGGAGAAGGGCTATACCGACAACGAGGAACTCTTTCACCTTCAAGACAGAACAAAAGACGAAGTTCTTGTGATGCAGACAATGGCATAGCTTGAGTATTGCAGAAACACACCTGCGTCGCACATCCACCGCGCTAACGAGAGACCACATACATTTTAAAGCTTAGATCTCTGGGTCGGCCCGCTCGCAATTAGCCCAAGCACCTCATGCATTGCATCGCCAAGCCCGTCCGGTTTCAATTGTGGGACCTGCACGAAGGAAAAGAAAAGAAATATGACATCAAAGCAGAGAAACCAGACCGCAGCGACTCACGAGATGTCCGGATCCCATGACCGTGCGCTGCGTTGCTATCGGATGCTCGGCCGCGTCCAAAATTTCGTCCTTGGCTGTTTGCGATCTGCAATTACAATGTGGCAGGCCGCACAGCGCTCAGAAGGTCAGGAGGAAAGGAAAGATAAGATAAATACGTCCTTCATCGTCCATCCCGTCATCGTCATACCATTCAAGAAGCAGGATTGGTGATTCCACCAAAGGATTGCATGATGATCACCGGGGTTGAAATGTCTACCTCCACACCTAGACGCTTGGCACGTTCGGAAAAGACATTCTATGAAGAATTATCAGAACAAAAATGCATATGCAAAGGAAAGTATAATACCAGACGCCTTTCAATTGGAGAGTCGTGTCTAGTACGGAGGAGGGCTTGTTCCGGGAGGTGAACGGCGATGCGCTGAGCGATAGCAATGTTGGTCAAGACCATGAACTGGAAAGATCGCTTAAGCCTTCGTAATACTAACGGGTCAGATAGCATACCTTTTCGACCATGTCGTTGGCGGCATTACAGTCGGCTTGTCCATGGGAAGGCCGTTCTCGTCCAACATAGACGACAGGCGCGAGGAAGAGAGTGTCGGCATCGACGGGGTCTGGCGTATGGTGGGTGAGGGAGTGAGGCGGGGAGTGAGGAGTGAAGGGAAGAGAGATGGTCGTCGTCACCGTTCGTCTGCGCCATTCATCGTCGACGTCGACGCCACTCCCATCGTCGTCCGTCCCGTCTTCATCATCTGTCCCGCGACGCCCGGCCCGTCTTCGTCGTCACGTCGTGGTACGCCCTAGCGGCAGTCGTCGCGTCGTGGTGCCACGTCGTGTCGGTGTGGTACTGCGGCGTCCTCACGCTGTGGGAGTGCGCTGGCGGCATCGACGGGGTCTGGCGTATGGTGGATGAGGGAGTGAGGCGGGGAGTGAGGAATTCAGGAGGGGAGTGAGGAGTGAAGGGACGAGAGACGAGTATCCCGTTGCGTCAAAGAGAAAGCGGGCTTGCATTTGTTAGACATGCCTTACTTCGAAGATGGAGTGGTGAAGAAATACGGTGGTGATTGTATTGAAAAGAGCGACATAGTATCAAGTTTCCAAGAAGCCTACAACTTCTTGTACAAGCCAACTTCGACCTAAGTACTAGTAATAAGTAATACGAGTACAGAATCCAGATAAACACGATTGGGAAGCAAGGCCACAATACATCTTTATATTTTTGTCATTACATGGCTATTATGACTCAGTCATCATCATGAGCCGACTATTCAAAATACTGACTCACCAACGGGAAGATTCCTGCGCCTTATGTTGTTGCGAACGCGGCCAACGTTCATGTCAGCATCTTCCAAGCGTTTTTCTGCCATCTCGGCGCGGCAACGGTACAGTTTGATGGATGCCGTGTATTCTTCGAGAACGCAACTGGTGAGGTGTTGCTGCGCTTGTCGTACTTTTCTCCGCGCTCGGGCCACCTCTAAGGCAAGTATGGCCTCCTTACATTCAGTTTCGATGTCGGAGCTAGATTCAGCATCGCTGCTAAGGGACAGAAAGGCCTTCAGTAACTCGATGAGCAACACATTGACTGTGATAGCTATCTTCTCACCTCCTCGGCTCCGGTGTTGTCAAGTAGGTTCACGAGATGAAAACTCGGACGTCGTGGTCTACTGAGTTCCACAGCCGTGCTAGATCTGGGCATGTAAAGTATTTGTAGATATTCACTCGATAGATCGGTGAAATTGTTGAAATGAGTTTTCTCGGAATTTGCCGTAATACAAATTCATGCCGAGTCATGTAGAAGACTTTTCCGGCGCGGTTCGGGTTGGTCCTCTGAATTTCAGTCGCACCAAGACATATGCCTAAGTAGGCATATGTACAGATTATCGATGCCAACCCTGTATCCGACGGCGGGCTAGCTCGCCATAAGAACAAAGGGGTAAAACGACGTGATGATTCGAATCCATGCCATGTACAACTCACTGTTCCTCAGACGACGCAGCATCGTGACTCGTCAACTACGAAAATCATCGGCCACGTTCAACCCCGCTTGAAAGCGAACGGTCGAACAAAAGATCACCGGAGCAAACCGGACGCGCTAGCCAGAGCGAAATGAAACGGCCCGCACCACGAGCCTTGTGTTCGTTTGATAGCGAACTTTAACTCGCTTCGTTTCCGGACCAATAGGCTCGGAGGTTGGGTGCTCACGGCACGACATCACGACACCATAGGCGTACGGCCATCGTACCACCACCTGCATGCACGTTCGTAGACGGCCTCGCCCGCCGGGCGAGAGATCGCGCAGGATCGGCGCCACGGTTTCCCAGCCTGTCTGGATAACAATGAACGCCCCCAGCCATCTTTAGCTAACCGAAAACGCGAGGCAGCGCAAGAATGGGGTCGAGGACAAAAGGAGGTACGCGCCCTTCAAATTAACCGAACGTGCGCCGTTGTTCCCCTAGGGGCTCGCGAATCCGTTGCATACAGGTTGGCGTGCGATACGAGCGCGTATCGACCGATTCGAGCCTTCCCCATTACAGATTCGTCTGTTCAGCGCCATCTCTCCTGGTTCTTTATCATCGCACCTGCATTATCCATCATGCATGCTATTCAAATCCATAATAGAGACACGGCCTATCACAATCAGAAAGTAACCCTTATCTCGGCACATTCAGGACGTACCGACAGAGCCTTTTTCTCGTTCGGGTGCAATTTGGCACCATGTTGTTCCCCCTCTCCCTTCCTCCCTATTCCCACTCCCACGATGATATACTTGAAGATCACGAACCAATCGCGAGCGTCATCGATTAAACTCAAATCCTCGTCGTATCTGTATCGCGTCCTCGCGGTTCTTCTGGTCCACTATTACCTGTGTGCAACGCCACGAGCGATTAGCCAACAGCGACGTGACAAAATAAGAGACGCACTCTGCTCGCAGTGGATATAACAGACCAAGCAAGCGAGGCGTATGGATGAATCTGTCTCGCCATGAGATCATACGTCGGCGAGACACTGGACAACAAAATAACTGTGTGATGCTAGCCACGATCTTGTTGAAAAGTTCGATCCTCTCCAGCAGGCCTCCCCACGCATTATCAAATGTCTGCACCTCGCTCACGACCTGTGGTTCAGCGTTGACCGCGGAGCTTAGTAAGTCAACAGTTGCCGGTGTGCCAAGTGCGTTGGTGGCTTCGGTAGCCTCGGTGACGGCGTACACAGCTTGGCATTCGTCTGCGTTGGCAGTGTCCGCCGGTGCGTCACCAGCTACCACAAACTAGATGGTAACCCCGGGAAGATCGATGGCATCGGAGGTGACCTTCGAGTCTTTAAGACAACCCTCAAATACTGATTGGAGAGATCGCATAAGTAGAACGTAATGGTATACAATATCAACGTACCGTTGTCCGCAGCACGTTTCCCAGAATGTTTCCGATGGTATCAGAGAGAGATCCGACCAGTTCATCTTTTCCCATGCGGTGCTTTCGGAAAACCCTGACAACTAGTACGGAACGGTCATCACCGTCACTGAGAGAATTCAGTTTTCTGGCGTAGAACGGAGAATACTATTCACTCACAGAGATAACTTGTCGTCCCAAGTGGTGCGATTCTCCTCAGGCTTCTCCTTTGCCTTCTTCGTTTGTCGCAATGTATCGCCTACGGAAAACTTGACTTGATACTGCCTCGTGAGGGAGAGCTTGCGTCGCGCCACTGGCACGCGTACTAGTTCGATATCTCCAGGGAAAAGGTCAGTTTAAACAACCGGGACAGACTTACTACCAGCACACCTTTTCTTTGCTCTAGAGCCACCTTCAGTGCGCTGTGCCGACGATGATACGAAGGAACAGATATACATACACATGAATTCATACTTGACTATATGTGTTGCTGAAATGGGTGAGCGGTGGGAAGACTCGGACAAAGCGCTGGGAACCGAACAATCATTGCCACTGCCTGACTGATCATGAGTGAGGCTGGTAACCACATTTCATAAAACAATTACACGGATAGCGCTACACGCAACCCACCTAATGAGAGGCTACAATCATCCACTCTATCCTACTAGTCCATGTGTCGGAACCTTGTTTGTCAGTGATGCGAACGGCAGCTTCCTGCGTGCGGATAGTACGAACGTTCTTGATGTCGTCCGAGGACCGGCCGAGCGCCTTGAGCTACGCGTGAATGGTGTGCGCGGCTTGACAACAGTCTGGGCGTGGGATAAGAGATTTTGAAGAGAACGTTCTCCATGATATAAGAGCCATAGAACATCTAGAATTCGAACGGCTTGCCCTGGCAATTGGTTGTCCTTATCAGAACGTGACCAGAAACAAGAGTGGAAGAGGATCATACCTTGAACAGGACGTGACTCATAGAAGCGGGAACGATTGCCATACCTTTAGAGCGTTCTGAAGGTAAGTATTATTCTCGGTTCTCGAGTAAGCCTGAGTCGAGGTCAACAAAAATAGCTCGTTGGTGATCGCGTTTTTGTATTGGCGAGCACTAGACCACCAGACTTCCAGTGAGTCGGTCAACAAGAGAACAGACGTAGTATGGGTTGTGTGAAGACTCAAGTACTCACGTGTCATCCCACGGCAACAATGTCATATATCGCGAGAGAACTGGACTGATCGGATAAATGAGTTGGAGTAGAAACATGGTACATTCATATGCATCTAACCATATACTTACTGGCCGGGCCACGAGAAACCTTGTAGTCGCTGATCTTCCACAATGCGAGTATAACCCATCGGAGCGGCGCTCTTGCGCCAAGTCCCCGACTCTCCGGAATAATAAATTTCGTCATAACTAGTAGATGAAATACCACTGTTACCGTAGTACTGTAGACCATTCCCAATAAATCTCACCTCTCAAGCTTCA
>JBBPOJ010000227.1:0-35845 GCA_038091395.1 Leccinum rimulosum
AAAATATATGTATATCATGCTCAGTGGATACTCCGCCCTCCAGCCCTATCATGTCCAGCACCCCGGATCACGCGCTTCGGATGCGAAACCTTTCGTTGTCACACTACAAGACAACGACAAGGCGGGGATCATAAATGACCCTCTCGTGGGTATCAACGGTGAGGTTGGATAACATGTCAGAAGTTGCTTGATGCTCATTTCAGTGAAGAATACACTCAACGATGATTGTGAACGATAACTGGATGAACACAGCCGACTTGACCCTATGACCCCTCGGATAGAATACTTCTCGTATTCTATAGTATTGACACGATTGCATAGTTCGTGATTTCTTGTTGTAAGATGGTGCATCGTCATCTGACTGTTCATGTATAGACTTTGGCTGGTCACTCAGTCGGCTGGGTCAACAATCAGTACCGGTATATTTACGACGTGTCCGGTTAACTTGAATCTGCCGTCGGAGATGATAACAATCTGACGATTGCCCTCGAGAGCGCTTATTACTATGGTTTAAATGTCACAGAGAGACCGGATGCCGATCCACCAGCCAATAAGATCGGGGATTATCTCGTTGTAAGCCGCATATACATTGTCGTTGCCATCTCGCCTTAGCTCAACCAACTACCAGTATACCCCAACACTCGATGGATTCGGAAGACCCCTTCTGACTTTGGTTGGGATTTTGTGAATTGTTGAGAAATTTCTACTTCGCCATTAAGCTGATCACATTTCTAAGCTCCTGCTTTCGTGCCCAGCGGGGTCTATAAGCCCGCCTTTCTCGTTACTCTATCCGAGTCTGCCGCTTTGTTGGATTCACTCGACGAACCAACATATCCAGTTGCCAAGAGTGCGATTCTGTTGGAGGAGACCTCGGTCGAGATTTACAAATACGGTCAAAACATGTCGCTCGTTGACCAATCCGCAGACTGGGTTGTCAATGTCACATTTGGGATTTGCTCCATCAAGTCCTACACGGCCCCGACTGTAACATTGTCGATCCCCGAGCTTGGTCTGACATCGCAGCCTATTGCACTCGATCCAATTCAGACTGGGGCGGACACGACAACGTTCATGAACGTCAATTGGTCCATTCCGGACGGGGTCCCCGAACGGTGGTATCCATTCAACCTCGGCACACCTAAGTTGTACAACTTGACCATTGCTCTGGACCCCCGCGGGAACTGAAAAGGGAGTAATGGTTTCTGATGAGTGCATCACGCAGACGGTCACCACTGGGTTCCGCACAATCCAGCTCATGCAAACACCTTATTCCGAAGAGGAGGTTGCGTTGCGAGGCACCACACCGAGAAACCAGTGGCATTTCGAAGTCAACGGGATGGCGTTTTAAGGGAAGCAATGTCACTCCTTTCGATCCATTTTACGCTCGGATCAACCCTGACACTGTCCGCTGGCTTTTGGAGAGTGCAGTCAAAAATGGTCAGAACATGGCAAGTGTAATCGGACTGTTCGACGTCACATTGACTGATGGTCACTTAGCTTCGTGTTTGGGGAGGTGGAATCTACCAGCCATCGGATAGTGCGACCGATGGTGGACTGTATTATTTCTATTCACTGTGCGACGAGCTAGGGATACTTGCTTGGTCTGAGCTCTCCTTCAGTGATAACATCTATGCCACCAATTCCTGGTTCCTGGAGTCGATTGAGCCCGAGGTGAGGCAGAACGTTCGTAGAGTCAACAGGCACCCAAGCAATGTACGATGGGCGGCAGGGAATGAGTGGGCTTGTGGTCGGCGTCTTGTCCTCGACAGGCGGATCGAACGCCACGCATGATGTCAATGAGGTGAGGGATACAATCCAACAAATTGGCTTAGGATTTCTTATAGATCGTCTATTATGTCCAGAATTATCTGCCCGACCTGGTCCTCTCGGAGACTCGCTCTGTGAGTTTGTTTGCCGTTTCTTCATTTTTGGACTGAACACGCTACACACGCAGGTGGCCTACACGGATTATTCCAGTACACATGGTGGTCTGAGCCTGGATCCTTATGTTCCGAGGTTTGAAACTCCTAGAACACCAGGATACATCTATGGAAATTTGAGCAACCTCAAGTTCCGGCAGGCCCGTTATAATAATCATGCTCAATGCCCACTAGTCATAGTCAACTCTCTCCACCTTGGACTCGGACTCCGGACTCATGATGAACGTTGCTGCCAGCGGCTCTGTTCGGTTTGACACAGCGACTTGGAAAAGATAATGCATGTTCACAGGATCAGAACGACTTCAACTTCAAGGCTTGTGCCTATCCATGCTGTAACTTTGAACGTTTTACGTTTTTCAAAACGTTATGCAACATTCATCTCCGGATTTATCAGACAAATAACTTCCAGCTCGCCGCCGCCCGGGAAGTCTAGATACCGGGGTAAAGATTTTTTTGGCGCACTCGTTTTTGCTGTCTCTCACTCGTGACTCGACAGATACAACGCAACCTCATTCATTTGCCGAACATCAGATGCCCATAACATCCAACTGGGGCAATCTAGGGTACGAAATGGCGTAATCATTCGTCTTGTCTCTCACTCCACAATACGTATTATCGAAGAAAGAAAAGGAGTAACACAGTAGTCACGAGGCCGTTTGGGGTTTTCAGCGGTCGGAAGGACCTCAATAAACCCTGACGGACTCCATCTGGAACGAAGGTCGGTCGTGGTTACGCAACTTCAGAACTCATAAGACATATAACTTACAAGTTCTCTGGGGCAGTCTGGATAAAAGAGGTAAGAAATCATTTCCCCTGTCTCTCACTCGACAATACGTATTAGAAGGGGTGATACGACTATTTCCATTCGGTTCGCTTGCATATCGAACTTCACACGTGCGCATTATCTTGCCGTGGTAAGTGACATCTGCAGAGTTGCATTCCCCGCATTCCCTATAGCCTTGACAGCGTATTGTTCCAGATATCAACCGTCTGTCGCATTTTTTTCACTTCGATCCGGCGGTTGCTTGAGCACGAACTAGAAGATTTGTAACCCCTGCGGCATACCCCTTTCCTGGTTACGCAACAATCATCCTGCTAAAGCTGCCGAATTATCGAATTGAACGAGTTCCAGTTCGCCGGGCAGTCTAGATAAAATAGGCAAGAAATGGCGTAACCATTCCTCACGTCTTACTCTTCAGGCGCCTCTCAGAGATTGTCCTCATTCAGTGGACACTGGATTTTTTCTGATTTTCGTTCGCTCTTTACTAGTACGTTGTGTTCAGTGCAAGTAGTGAGAGCCTGAAGTTGAATATTCCTGGATACTACATTACGTAACATCACTGTCGGTTCTCACAAAGCGCAAGCAAAATTTTGAGCACAATGGCGCAATGCATCATGTCCCGCTTCTTTTCCCTCGTACCGGCCATCTTTTGCATCGGGCTCACCATCGCGTACGTCTGACCTGCTACTTGGTGTAATGGAATTTCGAGCTTACACTGTTTCGCTAGCCCGTTTTACGGTGGCGCGCTGGTGAAGCCGCAAGAGCGTTTGCCTGATCTCTTTCGGGGTAAATTCTGGGCGACCTATCCCTACTTCCTCCCGTCTCTTCTAGCAGGAACTTTCACCCTATTAGCGTTTGTGGTCTGTGCGGCATTCTTGAAGGAGGTACGACATCAATGTGCTACAAGTTGGCAATGATTCACATTTTTCGGCTTCGTAGTCATTGCCATCAAAGATGTGCAAAGGGCCACACAGTCTTCGGTCGAGACTTCCCCAAATAACTTACCTACTACTGACGCAAGGCCCCTTCCGATGACTATCTCTTGACAACCTACTCCGTGATGATACCCATTGCAAACTATGGAACATTAGCTCTCGTGGAAATCGGCCTCCTCGTCCTTCTGTCCTTGTTTTACTCGTCACCTCTCGAAATCGGCGGCTTAGGACTCTCGCCATCCGTCATCGGCACATTCTTGGCGGCGCTTGTTATCGTCGACGGCCTCGTACAGGGTCTGTTCGCTGCAAAGATCACAGCATTCTTCGGAGCAAAAAAAAGTGTTTTGTAACGCTGTCCTTTGATTTTATCCGCTATTTCTTATCTTCCCGATTATGAGCGCTGTGGTTGCAGCGCAGGGGAAAGTCCGGCCCGTTATCTGGATCCTCATCATTGTCCAACTCATCTTCATGGTCCTCATGGACCTGTCGTATAGTGCGTCTTGAATCGTCTCTATGAAAAATCGATGATCTCACCACGGCTCGCTTTAGCTGTCGTCTTCATATTCGTCACACGAGCTGCTCCCAACAAGCAATCCCTCGGTTCGACCAACGGGCTCAGTCAGAGTCTGACGTCCATCGCGCGTGTCATTGGTCCTATATTAACGACATCGCTGTTTGCTGCTTCCAAAGAGTACAACGTTCTGGGCGGCAACTTGGTCTATGTCGTCTTGCTGATGCTCACCACTTGCTTGGTCTTCATGTCGCACCGTCTGCCGGACTTGAAGGACGAAAAGTAGGGGCAGGGGAGGTCTATACCGATCAGGCAGAAGAAAAATCAGATCAAAAACCAAAAACCGACGTTCAACAGGTACATATTGAACTAGAGACACTCGGATCCGAATTCAGTCCATGGAAAAGCTCATCGTGGGGGGCTCGCACCCGATCATGCGTACGGACGACCAAGTGAATACATTGTCTGTTAGTACATAACAACCGCCGTCGGTCGCTCGTACTTGGTAGTGGGTTGGCTTCTGGGCCCCCACGAGAATGATCAGCGCTTTAGTTTCAGTGTTGCATGGCATCTCCCTTTGCTGTTTTTGCAAGTTCGTTCCTATCCGCATCGGAATCAGAATGGGGTCGCGATGTGTTTCGCTTCTTGACGTCGCGGCATCGAGAGGGGACAGAACTCACCGTAGCTGTACGCTAAACTCGTCCTCAAGGTCGTCCCAGTTGTCCTCCCAGAGCTTGTCCATTGTTTCCTACTCTCGTTTGAGGAGAAGATGATTGTCGTCGATCACGCAACAATTCTTCATATATAGGTCAGTGGTACGCACGGGTGTCTGATGAAGGAGCGAACCTGCAGATATGGATACCCAGTCGTTGATTTTGAGAGCATCACTTTATCGGTCGCCTCGATCTCCTCGAGGCGCTTGTCCTTGGAACTTTTGACAACACGCTTCACGGCCGACACTGAACCTTATGCTCGTTCAGACGACACCGACACCGATTGTAGTTCGACGGCCGACAGCGATCAGTCTGACGCATGCCATTCCGACGTAGAAGCTCCAGACGAGCTCTCGATTTGAAGTTTCCTTATCATTCGTAATAATATAAACTGTGGGTTAGACGGTTTGATTATTTTTGTCACATACGTCGCAATGGACGTGTAAACTTATCCTTATTTTATTTATATACATGGGGGATGGAGTGTCTGCATTTTTACGTGGGGAAGGGAAGGAGCGAGTGCCGATTTAGGTTAGATGTCCACGCGAAGCAAAACGTTCTCACGTCGGTATGCGTCACTTGTCTGAACGCGACGATATCAAGACGTAGCAGTCATGTCGTCCGCACCCAATACCACCTCCAAGCCAGACCAGACCGCCGCCGCCGCCGCCTCCACAAAAGCACCCGAAAAACCAAAGTCCGAGGACGTACCCCACCTCGGCGTTTTAGAAGAGGACGACGAGTTCGGGGAGTTTGACTCGGAGTGTGCAGGTGAGATCGATGCGTCGATTGCGAGAACGAGATCTCCAGCAGACATGTTATGACTTGTGCCCGTTTCTAGACTGGGACGATTCGCAGACAGACTTGGCACATTTAAACGGTGCCGCGCCCGGAGGGGCCAACTCGAGCGCAGGGAAAGTGGGGCCGTTCGTCGAGAGGTCGCAAAGTCAAGAGAAAAACTACAAGGGACACGGTAGCGAAGACGATATGCTGGGCCTCGTCCTTCCAGAGAATCTTCCTGTGAGGCCTGTGAACGGAGCCGAGGCCGGACATGAACGACGGTGTTGACGAAGACGATGAACCCACACCAGGCTCTCGAATTCTCTCACTGAACCATGGACAAGACATCCTCTGATATTGCAGCTCTTGACGCTGGCAAGCTTCCCAGCCAACGTCAACTCAATACCATCATCGACTAGTTCCTTCTCGACATCGTTCCCTCTGATCCGACCGAGCTCGACGATCTCACAGAACGCGGCAGGGTCGTTGCCCGTGACCTCACCGACTCCCTGCTCAACGCATATAAGGTATTTGGAGCCAACACAAACGGTACAGTCTTCTCCTCTCCTTTTTCTCTGCCTAGTTGACCATCGTTCACAGCTTCAGAGAGTGGCTTGTCTGCCTCACCTTGAAGCATTCGATGTCAAAGGTGTGTCGGCCGAAATGATTGCAATTCGCAATGCTAATTCTTTGAAGAATCTAAGACCGCCGTCTGGATGAACATCGAAGGAAGCCAGCTGCTCAGCAACTTTGCTTCCTTAATCTGACTCGCCCTGGTTGACCTCACAGAATTGTTCGAGGCTCAAGCTGCCCAGACCAAAGAAAGCCTGAGAACGACAGAAAGCGAGATCCGTCGAGGCGAAAGGGATTCCCCCAGGCGGAGGCACAAGACGACCGAAGAGGAGCGCGAGGAGGCGGACCCCAAGGTCAAATTCAGGAAGACAATGGATACCGTCAAAGATGTTGGCACGGACGCCATTAGAACGGCCAGTCTCTCGAAGAGACCGGAAGACAGGGCCTCAAGGACCCGTGCGCGCCTAACAGAGGCCTTTTATTAGGTCGGATTAAAATTTCATTGATTGTTTTCGTTTCTACTGACTTTGTGTCACATTTGTGATCGTGCTCAGAGCATCTACTGTAGTCTCGGGACTCCAGGCTATGCCCGCAGTGAGCAAGCGCGAGCGAATCACGAACGAGTCGAGCGTCCCTGGAAGGAACTCGTCGAGAACAACTCCGGTCCCGCCCAGAAGTGGAGGTTCGACCTTGAAAATTTGATTTCCGTCGAGTTAAGGGATCGCACGTCGCCTTGAACGCGCGCTGGGTGATATCTGTTCCTTCGTATCGTCGTTGGCACAGCGCACTGAAGTGGCTCTAGGGTAAAGACAGTCAGTAAAGGCATGCTCGTAAGACTGTCTCGGTTGTTTAAATTGACCTTTCCCCCCTTAGATATCGAACTGTGCGAGCTCCCGGCGCGACGCAAGCTCACCCTCACTACGTGGCATTCTCGAGTTGATTTTTCCGTAGGCAATATATCACGACTTCGGACTCGGAAGCGGAGAGTCGAAGTGAGAAAACAGAGCATAGTCAAGGGATCGAATGGTTCGTCTTCGCTTCCTACCTCGCTCCCCTCTCCGCGCGTCGCCTTGAACGCGCGCAGGGTGTGTATATATGTTCCTTTGTATCGTCGTTGGCACAGCGCACTGAAGTGGCTCTAGGGTAAAGACAATCAGTAGAGGCATGTTCGTAAGACTGTCTCGGTTGTTTAAATTGACCTTTCCCCCCTTAGATATCGAACTGTGCGAGCTCCCGGTGCGACGCAAGCTCACCCTCACTACGTGGCATTCTCGAGTTGATTTTTCCGTAGGCGATATATCACGACTTCCTAAGAAGAGTCACATTACTTAGAATCACATTTTATTTCTGTGGGTGAATATTCTCCGTTCTACGCTAGAAAACTGAATCCTCGAGTCAGTAACGATCGTTCGGCACTCGTTGCTGGGGTTTTTCGAATGCACCGAAATACGAACAACTGGTCGGATCTCTGATACTGTCGGCAATATTGTCGCGCGCATCAGAATACAGCACGCGGAGTATGATGTAGTGCAGCAAGACACCAGGTGGCTAAATGATAAATGAGCGCCCGCGGAGCCGGCCCACCCACCCAGTGAGGGTGGCCGGACCTATCAACCACACCGATCGTCGTCGCCATGGGTAATCAGCCCGTAATGAGTCAGTACTATAGTACGGCGGTCTCTCGTATATGGTCACCTTCTGTCAAGTTCCTTCGCCGCCCCTAGAGCCACTCGATCCTCATTTTTCTTGGTTCACATCAAGAAATCAACCTCATGTCATGCAACCTGGTTAACTCGTGTTCGCAGCATTTCACCGATTGGGCACGCTCCAGCCCATTTCACTAATTCATCTAGTCGCAGACCCCGATTCCCGAAAGCCCCGCGTGCCCCTTGCTTCTCACCACTAAAAACAGTCGCTCTCTCTGTGGTCCGTTGCCCTTCCTTTCTTATAACTACTCCATCCACACTCGTATGCCCACCCCATTCTGCTAGGTCAGATCAGAGGTCGAGCTATGGCTGCCACTTTCATGTCCAATCCCTTGTCGCCCTTCAACCCTGGTGTCCGTCCACCCTCGAGAAATGACCGAGGAGGCGTCGGAGGACCCACGGGATCGTCCAAGGTCAGTCCCCACATCGTCCTCCTTCGACGTTCGACGTAATAGTGAACACGAACCACCCCCACAACCCCACTCTCTTTGGTGGTTAACAGAACTACGTCCTTCCAGTGCCCTCCGGTTTTGCGGTGCGAGTCTTCAAAGCCCCGACTGTTACTTCCGCCCATCAGTACTCAAATATCAGTCAGTAGCTATCCGCTGTCACCGCCAGAGGTGACTTTGACTACAAACCCTCGTCGACACATCGAGACCCCCGTCCCCCGGGCTTGTCGATGCGCGACCCTCCGCCTCCGCGGAAACTAGTCAAGCCACCGCCTCCGTCCCACGCTCATGGCCACGCCCAAGAAGACAGAGAACGAGAACGGGAGCGAGAACGGGAGCGAGATCGAGGCTACCGAGACACCAGACGCTTCGGGTTCATCCATCCTGGACCCGTCCCAGACACCTACATCTATGAGCGTTCCATCGCATCCTCAAAATCGGACCCTTACCGCGATTACTACTACTATGCCCCGTCATGAGCGAGGTCGACTCCCTCTTCTCCTTTCCCTCTTCAGGGTCGAGCAACAGCAGCGTGGAGGACGACTGTCCGCCGCGAGGCATACTCCAAGAAGCCCGAACGGCACCCGAGCGGAGACCATGGCGGGCAACAGCGGTCCGGGACGCCCTTCCCCGTGGGATACCACACGTACCCGACTTGTTCGGAGATGAGCAGGACCGACGGCGCTGCACATGCCTCACATAGTGTACTGCGGTCAACGATACGATGTCATTTTATGTTGTTGCGTTCATGAATAGACAGACATTCAGACCATCAGTGCTGTCACAATATATTCTTCTGAGTTAGCGGTATCTAAGTTTGTTCTGGATGGTGTATTAGGATTGGCTTACCCGTCTCTCTCAACATGCTTAGAGCCCCTTGTTTTACCCGCTCTTTATTGTAGGAAAGCGGCCTCGGCCGGTGTTTTCACTCGAGGCTCCTTCCGGAGGCGAGCTGTACGTCGGTGGAATTACATTGATGGCAGCCTTACCTTTACCCTGTAATAAATCCGGTGAGCGTAGACACCGGGTAGTGATGTATTCATGCTTAGTTTACCCTTTCAAGGTCCAGTTACTGGGAGCTAAATATTGCCGCGAACTTTGCCTCTGCACCAGGCGTGTGGTGATAAGGCATTCGGGGATCTATGAGTTTCGACCGAATTTGGCACTTTTGATGGACTTCATGTGGTCCCATGCAATTCTTTTCCCTCCGTAACTTTGACCACTGATCGGCGGAAAGCCGCTTTTAATACCCTAACGTTCTCGGATCAGGGATGGATTGCGTCTGACTCGCCCGGTCGTTCATCGGAATATTATGACTCATCCTCCTCCGTTTCAGATCCCCATATGCGCTGAATTTTATCCTTGGACGATCTTCCTCCAGTGTGTCTATACCGTGTTTGATTTCAGCCGTGAACCGCCACAAGTCGGATTTGCGAAGCTTGCTACACGCCGGAAATGTCATACATACTGACTGCGCCTCGTGTGATCGTAAGGGCGCCGGCAACTCGTGTCCGCTAAGTCCGTGGCGATGAGTAGACTCCGCTTCAAGTTCATTCATCGATGCACTCGTCGACCAGCCTGGCGGCACCGCCCTTTGATACCTCGCTCTTCCGTGACTACGTCCTATTCCTCCTCCAAACCGTCCTGGGTGCGCTCCCGGGCGAGCTCCTCTCTCTTTTTGACGACGAGTTCAAGGACACGGCAACTCAGTTCGCTGCAGAGAGCGGCGGCGGCGTGTATGTCGTCAAAGTCAAGAAAGACACAGACGGGTGACGCCATCCTCTCCATCTTTCGTTACCCGTCCTTATCCGACCCATCCGTCGAGACGATTCCGCAGCGATTTCACTATCGGAGCAAAGTCCTGGTTCGACGTGTTCGTCGGTGCCCGCGGCGCTAGCAAGGTAGTAAAATGGGTATGTAGTCGTGTCTCCTTCAGCCTGGCATGCTCACGTTTACCTAGGGATACCCACGACGAAAAAAAGTTTGCAGCGCTCGAGCTGCCTCTCCTACACCTGCGGTAAAACGTTGAGATCCATGGCAAGATGAAGAAGGCCGAATACCTGGACGCCGTTTACCAAGCATATTCGCTTATCTCCAGGCTGGAGAAGTCGGGCGGCATCAGTCTCCTTGTGTTCTGCATGAAGGGTGGATGGATCTACCGGAGACTCATCGCATTATCCATCCCGTATCCACTGGCCGTCGAACGAGTCTGCCTTTTTTTCTAATTCTTGTCGATTGTTACTGACCTCCATGTCCAGGCCCAGGGGATGGGTCAAAGAATAAGCATAGACATGTTAACTCGCGGATCAAGTCCATACCGGCAGCTCAACCGAGACGTGTCTTCCGGCACTGCGTCACAAGAATCAGAAGTATCGAGGCCCAACCCCTGACAGACGAGGTCACAAAGTCACGGAGTGCTCCAAAAACGCCAAACGTTTCTACGCGACCGTCAGTTTCATTCAACACGAGCTTGGAGACTTTGACCAATCTCGGTGAGCACCTCATTTGTACTCCTCGCTCCCCGCTTGCGCCTCATCTCTGTGTGTAACAGTCCACAAGGACAATCAACTCATGAAAGATTTTCCCGCTAAATGGACTTCTCTCCACGACCGACTTCGACAAGACCCAATATCCGGACACATCAACCGTAAGCTCAGGCTCTCTCCTTGCCCCATCTGAGGTGCGCATTCGTACATCGAGGTCGTCTCGCGCGATTTCGATGATTGCTGCGCGGGTTGACCATCGACTGCTGTGCACGTCACACAGGACTTCTGACTGACTGTTAACCCAGACAATGACGATCTCATCAAGAAGTTCAGCAACGTAACCCGTGAAGTCACGCGGAGGTGACCGGAAATGTTCATCCCCATCATGGTCGTCCCTGTGCATGCCAAGCTGCAGGAACGGACGTGGTATCTCCAAGGACTGGCGCAAGCGGCACGAGCAGCTGGCCATGATGACGGGGCAGGCGAAATGGCAGGTTTCGCGAAATAAGTGGGTGGAATGGTCATGGAAGAGGAGGTCGTGCGGTATGGCGAAGCGGATCGACGTACTCAACATTTCTGTCGGTGAGTCGGTTGCTGTTGCGCACTGCACATAACGCGAACCAGACGTTTAGAGTAATTTCCCAGTTCGATGCGCTCTTCGTTCAAGGTGTCGTCGCCTGCTCTTCGAGCCACCACGACTCCATGCCTCCATCCTGGTTCTCGAGACCGGTGATCACAAGGGAAATGGAAACTTTCTTCCTGCAGATGGCGGAATAGAAGATATGGTAGTTCGTGAGCAGCGCGGACCGGACGCGCGCTCCACGCACGCAGTATACGAAACACTCCAGAACATCCGAAGATCCATTTTTTTTCTTCGAAGCCCTCGGTGAGGTGAGCTATTACTATGATCTTCGGAGGCCTCGATCACTGATTCATCATTTCTTGCCTTGGTCCTTTTCCAGCGCTCAACCACCCTCCGACGCACTTTGCAACCTTTTTGCCCCCGTTGCCTCCCGTTTTGAGGACGATACTATGGACTCTGCTCAGCCTCCTCATTCGCTTTAAAGCCCACAGTGCTGCCTCCGGACACACCCCACCTACACTCTCGCCTCTCTTTGGACATCTGCTTCTCGGCTTGGGTCCGGCTTGCCTCTCGTTCCACCACACCTATATTCATTACCTTCGTGCCGTCAACGCCATGGAACACATCATGCCGGCCTTCATCCGTTGGCAGGACTCACCCAAGGCCCTAGGGACGCGTTCTGATATCAACACCAACGTGCCTTTGGAAGCGCAACCACTCCCTTTTTACAAGCACTCCGAGGGGCACGGACGATGCGCTTGGTCAGCGTCCGTCGCGACGTACGGATGTACTCCGACTTGGTCAAGACGGCCGCTAGTTGGACGTCCAGCCCCCGTTCCGGTCAGGACGGCAGTCATGGATTACCTAGCTCCAAGGAATGGGAGCGTATTGTCCCCTCTGGACTGAAGCTGCAGCCACGTTATTCGCAAGCATACAAGAATACACGAGTCCGGCGATGGGGACGTCATCCGCTACGTCGAGCACGTCTGGAGAAGGTGCCAGGGCGGGCGAGGATCGCTTCGGAACCCTGACTGAGCTAAAGTGGGGTGAATTCGAAACCTTGGGTTTCGGAATGCTGGAAGTCGACGAGAAGAAGCTCCAGTTCAATCCTACCGAGGGTGAAAGGATGGTATGTCCACAAGACCACTTCCTGACGTGAAGCTTAGCTCTCTCGACAGAACCTCACGGCCAAGCGCGCGACGATGAGCTAGTACGATTTTTCGGCCATCGATTTCGACCGTCTGGACGCTCGCCTCAGTGCGACGCTTCAGTTCAGTTCTCTTATCCTCCATTCCATTACCGCGTGCCCGACACAAAACGCGAACCATAACGAAAAAAAAAAAAAACTCAAGAAGACCCAGCGTGCGCTTCCTCCGTTCGGCTGGAATACTGAGCCCGTCATGGGATCCGAAGAAATGACGGAGGAAGCGTTCTTGGACGTCTTTTGCGACTTCGTGTATGGAGGTGGGTGGACGAACATTGAACGCGGTGAGCAGACCGACAGGGAGTGCAACTGAACCTTGGTAATCCTTTTTTTCGTTGCTAATTCGAGCGGGGCTTCCTGCTTACTTATATAATATCCCTCAGATCGAGTTCAAGTCTCTGCCGCTCAACAAGAGTCCAGCCAAGGGAAGCGATCCCCGCACTGCAACCACCATCTTTCTGGTTGAAGCGTTCATGCTGTTGGAGATGAAGGTCTGGTGCGGAGAGATGACCTACATACAAAGTACACGAGCACATTATCAGATCAACATGAGGCAGAGGCGAGTAAAAAACGCGAGGAAGTAGACCCACGCGGATGAGTGGCAGGATGCTGAAGCGGATAAGAGTGCTGGTGGTGCATCTGGTGGTTGTACGCAAGAGAATAAGAGGATTCATGCTCGGCAGGATAATAACCATAAGGTCCCGTCTGACCGAGATTTGAGGTGTGATCATTGGGGATATGTTGGTTGTGCTGGTGGTGTTGTTGATCCATCGTCTTGCGGGGTCGTGGGTGGGTCGTGGAGTCAAAATGAAAAGGGCAAGTTCTGAGATCGTGTAGTCACTGAAATGTAATAAAAGGTAAGAAACAGGGTCGAAGAAAAGAAGAAAGAAGTCAAGAAAGTAGGAGGAGGGA
The DNA here is from genome assembly GCA_038091395.1 of Leccinum rimulosum. Lineage (NCBI taxonomy): Eukaryota > Fungi > Basidiomycota > Agaricomycetes > Boletales > Boletaceae > Leccinum > Leccinum rimulosum. The sequence continues at coordinate 13,574 of JBBPOJ010000227.1, forward strand.
CAATAAGGTGGTGATCCTCGTACTAACTACTACATTGTTTCTCTTCTCACGATTCCTCGACGCAAACAAAATCATATTTCGACTCGAGGCACCCTCATGTCGTTGATCGCGACGTTCTATCCGGCCTCCGCACCGGAGATGGTGCCTATCGATCAAGGAGCGATAGACGCCTCCGGGTCTGCGGACTCTCACTGTCTTCTCACATGACCTTGCCAGTGGGCGTCAGAAGCCTGCGTTGCCGTCGGGAAAGATATGTACCGTCAGGTAGACCGAGTCTGTAAATAATAATAATAGTTTGAGAAAGTGTGCCGGACCGGGCAGTCTCGGTCGCCAACGCACTGGTCGTGATGCGATGATAGGCTCTGAAACGCGTGTCTGTCCGAGACTTGAGACAGAAATTCCGCTGATGCAGTCGTTCAACTACTCATCCATCTCGTCCACTGTGAACGCCGCTCAATGTCATTTCATGGAGGGCGGGAGAAGAGAATTCCATTGGCGTCGTGTTAGCAACCTCACAATTACTGTTAATGGGGTCACGTGAGCGGCACTATGAGGATTTTGTAGCCATCCGAGCCATCCCGGGCCACATCTCCTCGTCGTTGCCCTCGACGAGCGACGTCGTCGTTTTATGATTCTCCGTTCATTCAGGTGTGTACCCCACAAAGTTATCTTCATGGACACGTAATTCATCACACAGTACAGGATCATTCACCTGCATCACTCTTGAACGCGACGACCCGCCGTCTTTGGGCAGAACATGTCTGCCACGCAGTCACAACGAAGCTCTCCTGACTCTCTTTCCATCCCGAGTACAGGATCGGGTCCCGGCTGGGCTCCTCCAAGAGCACGTCTTTCGCCGCATCGACTCGCAAAGCTGGCAAACGCTCTTGGCGTATCTACACCATTACCCGCGATGACCTCTTCTCCTTTATTCTCATCCGTGTCTCAAACTCACACAGTCAGCTCACCGCCAGCATCAAACGCTGATAACCAGTGGCGTTCCGTGACGCCATCTACTGAGTAAAGACAACAACTTGCGAAAGAATCTAGGACCAAGCGCCGGCTGCCCTTTCGCTTCTCGCCGTCCAGCAAATCGAGGCCGTGGAAACCTGCTGCGACGCTGAATGGTGGGCCATATGTCGTGGGACACGTTCCCAAAAGCCCTACGTTTCGCGAAGTGGAATTCGAGGGGATGCTAACATCCATGCGCTCGGAAAAGGTTGAGAATTGTATGCTGAGGGTCAACAGTTGCAGCCGCGTTCTGCGAGGAGTCTGCCCTCCGACCAGCCTTTGACGCATAGCTACACAACATCAACTAACGAGACATGGCCGTGGACGGACGTCTGTCCAGACCGTCAGGCTCCGTGGGCGCGGGTTCCAGCTCGCGGTCACCTTCGATTTGCAGACGAACACGCTGTTCAAGAAGTTCCGGAGATGGTGCAGGGATGTATGAGCAAACGTTGAATCTAGTAGTAGGGCATAGTCAAGGGATCGAATGGCTCGTCTGCGAGTATCGGAACGAGGCGCAGAGAACGGTGGCCAAAGGTCAGTTTGGTTTTATGCTTGCCTTCGTTCTGCTCCCGACTGGCGAGCCTTTAATATATTTTTTCCAGTATGTGCATCGTCACTGTTTCGTGGATCAATACGGCATGGCATGATTCGTTTCAGGCGCGGACGCGCGGAACAACCGACATGAACGCGTGGTGTCGGTATTACAGGTCAGGACGAACCACTACGGTACCAAGTATGTACATTTGTTCCAACCTTTATCCTGCTATGACTGACCTTCCTTTTGTTAGATGTCGCATTCCTTCAAAGCTCGTTGCTTGCGGTCACCTTCCATTTGCAGACGAACACGCTATTTAAGAAGTTCCAGAACCTGCTGTGATTGAACCTTCGGGTGGCTGGGACGAGGAGTGCTGAGCACACGACAAGGCGGTGACTGCGATGGACGTTTCAGCCGATGCCCACTGGGGACAATTTCACACGGCCCAACTACTCGGGCGACTTGGTGGCAAGTCAAATTCTCTCCGGACTGTCCGTTCGGATCTAGTACGACAGCCTCCTCACAGAGCATATTCCATCGCGCGTGAGTACTTCACTTCATTTTTCACTTCTTTGCCACGCCAGACCTAATCATGCCGCTCTTTTTTCGCTCATGCTATTTCGGATTGCTAAACCGTGGTGTATTCTTGAATTGCCAGCAGACGGAAGTTTCGTCGAGATGGGCCTGCTGCACGAGAGCATATGACCAGCCTGGGCGTCGGTAAAGACATCCGCTCGCCCTATGCCATCACCGCCTTCGTCAACCAACACGGAAAGCCAGTGTATCGTGTCGGGTCAGTCCCTAAATTTGTTGCCCTGCTTTCAGGCAAAAGTAACCCGTGACAAACTAAACTAGACACCGCGATGCAATCGCGCCGGGTGCATGAGCCGAATCCAAAGCTCAAAAGGTCTCCACCTCCATCGACATCTCCCAGACATACGTCCACACGCTAATGGGGCGATCCCGCATGAGCGTGTACAACATCCTCGCTCAGAACAAATCCAAACCGGTGGCGCCTGCCAGATTGGGGCCAGTACAGGACCCGCGTACGCCATGCACATTCCTTAGACGCACGAGGTCTATCCTGGACATGTTTAGGGTCGCTATCGGTACGTCTTCCTCTGAGACCCCCTCGCGGCAGCCCACACTCACTGGCCGTACACATTCGCATAGCGTAACGGGCGCCGACATGCCTCGTTCGCTCCCCCCGGTGATTTCCCTCGAGGATCCACCCAAATCGCCCTCAGGTGACATCTTTGGTGAGACGATGCGCTGGCCGAGTTGTTCCGTCCCCCCTTCGCTTTCTGTATCTGTATCCCCTTTGATTATCCCGCTCCACACGAAGATCCTATCTTCCTTCCTCTCCCTCTCCCTCTCCGCGAAATGCAGTCTTTCGAATCTGGACTTACTGCTCAGGCGGACGACATGATGCGATAAGTCGGGGGTAGCCCATCATCTGCTCCGAATGCTGAGTCACACTCGATTTCGATCATCCGGACTCGGCATCGCCGCCGCCTCGTCTCGCGGTCTCTCCCTTTGCCGACGACTCTGACATCTCACTGCCTGATCCTGCACTTGTGCCACTCCCAGAGACGAGCATGCACTCGCGGTACTCCCCCGAAGTGTTTGATGTGCCTACAGACCTATCGAGGTCTTCCGCTCTTGGACCGTTTGCTCCATAGCTCTGTGGGAGACGACGATCAAGACTACGTGCCGATGACAGCGCGGCCCCGCGGGACGACCCTCAATGTGTCCTGTGGGGAGAGACGCATCTGACTTCCGACGCGGACACGGACGAATACTCTTCTGAAGGCAGTCGCCATGGCCTATCCTCCCCAACCAGTTCTCGCCGTGGCACACCTTCGGTCGATATCCCTAGCTTGCGTGTCTCCACAGACAACCCGAATGCCGACACCAACAACTGTCGTGTTCTTCTAGCTGCCACCATCGAACGGTGGATCGCCCAGTCGACTTCACATTTCAATGAAGACGAACTTCTCAACATTCTACGGTACATACATCTCTGCCGTCGACCTGTGTCATTTACTCGTTTGTTGATTCCATTGGAGTTTGAGTGGGCATGCGAACAAGCAGGATGATCTGGCGAAGAAGATCGCAAGGGTCCGGACGTTCGTCACCATTATGTATTGGTTGTCGACGTTCTCTGCCATGGACTTTCCAAGCTGAAGCTGTTGCTAGCGAGTTGGTTGAAGCGACGCCAGGATGGGTGAGTTGGTCCTCTAGGCAACGATGCCTCGTGTCCGTCACGATAATCGATGATGTGCTGAAACCTTGCGGTTTCGCAGAGCATCGTGCGGAAGCTTATCAATGTCGTCAAGGACTGCAAAGATGCGCATCGCTATGGCACATCTTCTGCGCCCTAGAACACCTCGACCAAGCCGCGACCGACGCACGTCCTTGGGGAGAAGTTTTCAGAGGCGATTTCCAAGGACCAAGACGACTCGGATGTGGACCTCGACTTTGCGCCCGAGGAGCGCGTGTCCGTCTTTCTGGGGAGTGGTAGGGAGTCGGTTAATGCGTTTGCGTTCGGGTCTTCGAACGTGATGGGCGTCAAGTCTCCATCCACTAGCCGGGGCAATCATATAAGCGTCGACCGCAATCCTGCAACAGCCGCCCAGCCGTTCTCGTTCATCCTCCTCCGCGGGCAACGCGAGTTTCGTTCCAGACGCGGAAGACGGCAACTCGATCATCTTCAAATACTTCTCCACGCCACCCCGCACGCCCAACAAATCCCCACTCGCGCTCAGCTCCAGGTCAAATGCCGATACGTTCGCAGGCACCGCAATCCCTGTATCCATCGTCTGACTCGAATTGAGCACACGCCTCCACCTCCCCAAACGCCCGGTCCGATCGTCTTGACGAACACCCGAGAGAGCGTACATTGCGAAAAAAAACGTGATCGGCGGCGATGACTGGGAGTGAATGTGATGCGACGCAGCAGATTGGCCCGGCGTAACCGAGATGCTGGCCGTATGATGAATACCTTGGAGCATGTCGGTAGGTCCAATTTCTGCAAACCATGCACGGCTGCTAACGGAATTGGGATACAGCGGAATTCGTGGAGCTAAGCGACATATCATATGCGGTTGGTGCTAGATATGTGCGGGAAAAAGGATGCTTGCCTGGGACACGCGAATCCTTGCTCCGCGATATTTGCGATATCATCAATGACCCCAACAAGGATGCCCCACGTGGCTGGATCAAGTCTGCGGTAGCTCACTCAATTGCACGGCTGTATGACGGGCTGGAGCGACTAGGCTCGTCGTATTGCTTCTCCAGCACTGACGTCGCGAGGCGGAACCCCCAGAACCTATTCAGCACAATCGCACGCGACCTGTCTGATCATGATCCGCAGTACTCACGGGCTCTTTGGAGGATCGTGAAAGACAAGCGAACGCTTCGCATGTCTATCTCACTGGATGAACAGATCGAGCGCCTCATTATCGAACCTAGCGAGCATCTCCACTCCATCGGACCATCGGTAATTGTTATCGACGCCCTCGACGAAAGCGGCAGCCGAGCCGATCGCAGGCAGCTACTGAACGTCATCTCTAAGCGAATTTCTGACAACACCCTCCCTCCCAACCTTCGCTTCCTGATTACCTCTCGACCCGAGAGTGATATTCTCGATGCGTTTGCATGTGGTTTACATTTCGTCCATAAGCAAATGGGAGACATCTCCGAGGAAGATGTAGACGAGGACATCAGGAAGTTTATCCACCATTCACTTGATCGGTACACTGAGCTTGAGGCCAGTTGGCCCAAGGAAGAGTGGTGTCGATTGCTTGTCCACCATTCACAGAATCTCTTTCAATCTTCTAGAAAACAGTGGGGATACCATCCACCCGCTAGATACACTATACCAAACCATTCTATGGCCAACTGTTCATGTTCAAATTACTTGGATTTGTCGGACACGTCCTCGGAGATGCGCGTGGGTGGAGGGAGCGGATGCGGCCACAACAACAACAACAACGTGCCTCCGCAGCCCGGGTTACTGAGGAAAGTCCCGTGGAAACTTCCGTTTCATCGGGATTTCGAGTTCATCCGGCGGTCTGGGGAGAGCGTTTCGTCGATGGGGATTCGGTCGCGTCGGAGAACTCGGTGGTGGCGCGGACGCGCGGGACAACCGACATGAACGCGTGGTGTCGGTATTACAGGACAGGACGAACCACTACGGTACCAAGTATGTACATTTGTTCTAACCTTTATCCTGCTATGACTGACCTCCCTTTTGTTAGATGGCGCACTCTTTCAAAGCTCGTTGCTCGCGGTCACCTTCTATTTGCACACGATGACGCTGTTCCAGAACTTGCCGTGATCGAACCTTCGGGTGCGGTACATAATCACGAACATGGCCAAACCAAGCGGATGTATTCGCGCGCCGTGTCGTTAACGGAGATGGTGCGAGGACGTATGAGCAGACGTTGAATCTGGTAGAGCGTAGTCAAGGGATCGAATGGCTCGTCTCTGGGTATCGGAACGGGCCGTGGAGAATGGTGGCCAAAGGTCAGTTTTGGTTTTATGCTTGCCTTCGTTCTGCTCCCGACTGGCGAGCCTTTGATATATTTTTCCAGTATGTGCATCCGTCACTGTTTCGTGGACCAATACGACATGGCATGATTCGTTTCAGGCGCGGACGCGCGGAACAACCGACATGGACGCGTGGTGTCGTTATCACCCAAATCGTTTGACCTCGTTCGACAACGTCGCAACTCTATGTCTCCGATCGTTATGACCGATTTGGAGAAATGATGGACCTCAATGGCTCAACGAAGCCATCATCCTCGGGAGACAAGCCCTCAACCTTTGTACATACGGTCGTCCCGGCCGATTGCATTACATCAACTAGCAGATTGTTTCCGTGTTTGGTACGCTCAGTCGGAGGAGGTAAACGATAGAAAGAATATCGAGTCTCTATACCGACTTGACAAATATCTCTCAAACAATCTTACGATCTTTCTACAGCCAAGCAATGGATCACGGAGGGTTAGTGTTTCCGCCATCGCACCGTCCTTCTCACGTACGCAACATCTTTTCGACTACTTACTCGTTCAGCGTCTGGCCACTCTGAGATCTGTACCTAATCATCCACAGATTTTAGGGACCTCGCTTTGTCGCTAGCAGTCGATGCATCCTCCGCTTATCTCCGCGACCAACGTGGAAAAAAAGCGATCGAGCTGCTGGAGCAAGGTCACGATGTATTCTCGAACTAGTTTACTCATCTCCGTTCCCATCTACAAGGCGTCATCGCGTCGGATTAGGAAAAAGAGGCCCTTGCAGGCGAGTTTACTCGACTCTCATCAGAAATACACCACATAATTCTTTCGCAAGGTCCAGATCAACAGGTTGTGCAGTCTTACTGTTGATCTACAATTCGCAATCACCAAAATTACCTGGCCTCACCTCCTTCTCACCTCATCCTTCCAGCACGCATCCGGCGGCGGACCTATGGTCATCACCAGCTAACATACACTTCTTCTTCGACAGACTCGATTCATATCCCAATACAAATTACAAAACAGCGTGTTCGAGACATGTCGTCCGAGTTCTGATCTCTGGCATTGCGTGCAAAAATGATGGACGTGAAGAATAATCCTGGTCGTTTCCCTCCGTGACCGCGGGGATGAGGTTGTGTCCCTGATTGCGGACTTCCTGCAGACAACAGTTCCACCTCATCCACGTATTTGGTGGTGCCCAACTGCCGAGTTCTCTCTTCTACTGTTGCACGCTGCTGGTCCGCATTGGGGATTACAGTACTTTCTGCTAGCGATGAACTGGACATCGTCGCTGAGTGTATGCAAGGTCTCGCTACGTTCACGTGCCTCAAAGGATCGGAATCGATTATATGTACAATCTTGGAGGAGTTGAGGAGAAGCAAGCGGGTTCACTTTGCTTGTCATAATGTCCCAAATGAAGAAAATATGTTTGAATCTGTGTTCGCTCTCCACTGGCACGATGGTCCGTTTACGATCGAAGGCATTGTGGGATGCGAGTTGTAGCAACGGTTGGATATAAGGTCCTAGGCCCGGACGAGGTGATCGATCTGGCGTCGGCCTGGTTGCCTGGATCATACCCGTGCGGCACCGTGACTCAACAAGACGATGAACTCGTTGGGTGGCAAGATACCATTTGATCAGCGTATTTTCTATCTACATATTGGTCGTAGTGGACGTTAAAGACACTATATAGGTCGTGCCGTGGTATGGTTGCCTTGTATCTGCTATGAACCCATTGCAGCATTGTTCAATGTTTCATCTGAGCTGCTTGTCTTTTCGAACGAGACATATTGCGACCAGCATTGTGTAGCTTTGTCTCTGTAAGCGAAGATCCAATCCATTGGCGCGAGCGATGGCATCGGCGAATGGACTCACTTTTGGTGGTGACTCGGACATCTCCAGTCGTGGAGTCGAAGGCGCCTGTTATCACTCACATATTCACCTCGTTAAATCGTGCAGACAGTTAGCAATAAGTTAGCGTGTCGCCAGTGAGGGCAATATTAATGCTCGGCGTGACGCGAGTCATTGAGGCTGCGCACACGTGACATGCATCGCTGACTAACTTCCCCTACTCTGACTCTGATCCGGGAGGTTTTTCGTTTACTCTACTTTCTTCATTTGCCCATCCTCATTCGCTTCGTAAAGCTATGCGTAGACATGCGCAGAGGCAAGCGGCCAAGGTGGGCCTCGTGCAGTACACGAGTATCGCTCAAAATATCAGTGTCGCCTCCATCAAGCCGGTCGTTCAGAGTCGCTTCCTCGCTCTCGCACCAAGATAATTGCCATCCAGCAGCGGGCTGACCGCGCGATCGCCCTAGATGTCGATGATATCTAGGCCAGCGAAATAACACAGAACATCCTCGACATTATCAGTGGCGATCAGAGCACTGATAGAGCGCTCGTCACCCGGCCCAAGTTCCTGTGGAAGAGTTACCGCATCGCTCTCGAGATGCAAGAATAACGCCCGTCTCGAGGCCGTTTACCAGGCGAGTACCCCCTGCCTTCCCGTCCCGTTCGAATCCGTGACCTTTCCCCTGCAAATTGCACAACAGGCCTTCCGCTTCTGTCTCAAACACCAGCCCAAGGTCGAATTCCATTACCTGCGTGAGACACTTTGTCTTCACCACGCCAACTCGCCAGGTCCATGCTATCAACCTTCGAACTCAACGTCCTCCAGCATCACCTAGACATCCACTTTGCCCAACTCAACACCTCCGTCGAGGATGTCCACAACCTACTCGTGATGGCCAAAAAGGCGCGCCGCCCAGCTATGATGGCCAATTACTATGATAAGCTCGTAAATATTTTCCTCACCAGCGGCAACTTGAACTCCCTCTACCATGCCGCAGCCTGGGGTCCGTATTATTCGTCGCCTCCATCGGCGGTAAATCCGACAAAGAAATGTTCCATCTCGCGGGCAAGGTCCTCTCGAACTCGCAGTCCCGGTCGGGCTGCACGATAACGAAAACAACCCCTGCTCCAAGAACAGTTGCCTTGCCGCCATTCTTGGGTTGCCCGAGGCGCCTACCCGCGCCAGTCTCCTCAAAGATGGTGTAAGCGTTTCTCTATCAACATTCCTGCCTTCAAGATCTCCTATGGCCTACTCAATAATTCATTCGGCCCCCGTCACCCTCTGCGCATCTATAACACACTCCTAACTCCCTGTCAGCGACTCACCGCTCCCACTCTCCCGCGCCCTCGTCTCTCGCCTCTCCTCCCAGCTCTTTACAGGTCTACAGCACCCTCAAATCGAGCACCCTCCTCGACTTCGTCAACCCCTCGACAACTTAGGCCTTGAACAACCATGCCGCAGAGACCATCCTCTTTATCGACGAGCCCTTTCCCTACCTGCCAAATCCACTATCTTCGATCGCAGTAGCCCATCGCAATATGACACCACAACCAGGTGTCGTCGGCCGGGCTCGTGCGTACCCGCTTGAATACCCTCGCAACAGCGCTTCACAACGTTGTACGCGTGATGAACCCAGATATCGTTGGCTGCGCGCGAGGAATAAGAGAAATAACGGGTGGCAGCGGAGAAGAAATTGGAGAAGAAGGAGAGAAGGAGGGTTGCGTATGAGATGAAGGAGTAGAGGGGAGGAGGCTGCTGCGCAGAGACAGGACTCAGAGGTGCGCGAGAGAGCCGAGGCTAGTGAATGTTTCTTGATTGATGTCGGCGTGTGTTAGTGGGACTGCGCCCGGATTGCAGAATGAAGTGCGGAGGAAGAGACTGAGGCGGCGAAGAAACGGCAGAAGGAACGCTTGACAGAGCAGCCTCGACAGCGCATGATCTGGCGGGCTGTTGCACTGGAAACAGCGCGCAAGAAGGCGCAACAGGAGCACGGAGCAGAGGAACGTGTAAAGATACGTGCGCACTCTGCCAAGTTTCGCGTGCTGGGGTGGTAGTCGCGAAGTTTGAGTAAGGAGACGGGACGGACTACATTAGCGAGGCAGTCGTCCTTGATCGTCAAACACCACATCGTTGCCCTCCTGGTCGCCACGAGCGATGTAGCTCATCAAATCAGCTTGCTATTCATCTCCGGCATCGTTACAACTGTCCGGGTACGGCAGCGGACATCGAGGAAGCCGAAACCTGTGCTAGAGAAGCACTAGAACTCTGCCCAGAAGAGCATCCGCTTCGTCCCACATCATTGAATGATGTTACAGTGTATCTCTTTCTGATCGTTACGACCTGCTTGGGGAAATAACGGACCTCAATGAGGCCATCATCATTGGGAGACAAGGCTTCGACCTTCGCCCCGTCAGGACACCCGGGTCAAACAACGTCGCAGACTATCTCTCCAATCGTTATAAACAACCTGGGGAAATGACGGACCTCGATGAGGTCATCCTCGAGAGACAAGCACTTGACCTTTGCGGTATGTACATTTGTTTCAACATTTATCCTACTATGACTGACCTTCCTTTTGTTAGATGTCGCACTCTTTCAAAGCATCGTTGCTCGCGGTCACTTTCCATTTGCAGACGAACACGCTGTTCAAGAAGTTCCACAGCCTTGTGATTGAACCTTCGGGTGCGGTACATGACCACGAACATGGCCAAACCAAATGGATGTATCCGCGCGCCGTGTCGTCAACGGAGATGGTTGAAGGATGTATGAGCAGACGTTGAATCTGGTAGAGCGTAGTTAAGGGATCGAATGGCTCGTCTCTGAGTATCGGAACGGGCCGTAGAGAATGGTGGCCAAAGGTCAGTTTTGGTTCTATGCTTGCCTTCGTTCTGCTCCCGACTGGCGAGCCTTTGATATATATATATATTTCCAGTATGTGCATCCGTCACTGTTTCGTCCAATACGACATGGCATGATCCATTTCAAGCGCGGACGCGCGGACAACCGAGCTAAACGATCAAAAGAATATCCGGTCTCTATACCGATTTGACAAATATCTCGTAAACAGTGACCAGTCTGAATATATGATCTCTCTACAGCCAAGTAATGGATCACGAAGGGTGAGTGCTTCCGCCATTGCACAGTCCCTCTCATGTACGAAACGTCTCTTAGACTTCTCGTTCAGCATCCAGCCGCCATACCATCCTACCCACTTATCTTCATCAAGCGCCTGGCTTCATCGCTAGTCGTCCCCTGGCCAGCCGAACGCAAACTCCTTCACGTTGGACTGGCCATCGTCGCTCAGCGTATCCCTTGAAGGTCTCACGACACCCATTCACCTTGATGGTTGAGTATGACCCAAGTCTCGAAGGAGCTGAGGAGGAGCGCGTGGATTCACTTTGCTCGTCACGGCGATAACCAAACACGAAGTAACCCTTCCGAATGCATTATTGGGCCCCACGATGGCTGTCAACCGTGGAGTGGGTGGGGGGACAGTCAGAGGACCAGTTAGAGAATCTGCAAATTGAACACCTGTCTACTTTTTATATGACGGTCGGGGACGAGGAGAGTCCAGACGAGGTCATCGACCTGGCGGTTTGCAGGGTTCCGTTCTGTGATTGGTACGATGTGGGCAGTAAACGATGCAGACGAACAAGATCCCGTTCAAGTTTTACGAGAATATGTTGAAGAGATCTATCTTTTCGCTCGGATCACAAGTACTTGGGCGGTATTGTCCAGAGGATGATGAGGCGAATCATTGGGTGCTCCGCTCCGAGATCGGCGCATTCTGTTGACGAGTCAAGACCATTCCCGCTCGGGTGGACGCCACGGCCCATAGTACATGTTCATCTAACAAACGTATACATTGGGACTTCCCCTCTTGGGTCCAGACGGTTCGACGTGTGGGTTCACTGGCAGGTGCCCGGACTCCCCGGGGCTGTAGCATCAAACGTTGCTAAGTTGTGCTAGACTAGCACACTGGTGCGGCCCGTTTGATTGCGTAAGTAGTAGTACCAGCGTCTTGTGTTATATAATCATACATATTCACGCGTTTGGTAAATTCAATTGAAGTTGAAGGTTACTGTGACAGACTCTAACTCGGACCATCCTGCCAAAACGTGGGCCAATGTTTTCTCTTTCAAGTTCCGGTCAAGATTTGTGTGTTTGCGGACGATCTTTCCACAATATGGGGGCTTTTACGAGACATAAGAAAAACTGTCAGAAGGGAAAGAAGCGTCTGGCTAATGCCCTCAGGCAGGCAAAAGAAGTTCATTGTCGCGACAGGAACCTCAAGAGGTGTCGTGTTGAAAGTAGTTTTGAGTTAGAGGAATCGACCTCGGGGTCTTCGCACCCATTGAACCAGCCTGAGCGCGTTGATGGTACGTACGCAATTTATGATTTAGGCTCGCTGAAATAACAGGCCTGCATTGCTATGATGAACGACTACAGGTATTAGCAGTGCTACTGAGTCACAGTCCAACCAGGCCCCAACTTCTAGTAGTACGAGTGATGCCTGCCATTCAGGGCATAATGAAGGAGAGGTATGTAAATATAATTCTCTTCGATCTCAATTGACGTTACTCGTGGTATAGGTTGAGAATGACGAACTACCACTGGCGGTTCGTCGGAGTCTGCGAGTTGATCGTCGACTGCCGAAACGCTTCCGGGATATGCTCCCGGAGCCTCCGTTGCCACTACCTCCACAGAATTCCGAGTCGGTGCCTCAGCCCGATGCTCCTGCCAGTGCAAGTCCTATCTCTGTCGCCACTCCAACTCCCTCTACCCCACAACCAGGATCAGACTTACGCTCGCAAAATGGCCAGCTTCCACGGAAGCATAAACATGCTGTTCTGGTTACCGAACCTAATTCGTTCGGCTTATTTCGCATATACGACGAGGGGTCCGCTCCCGTCGATGATCCTGAGGATCAGAGCGGAGGAGCTTCATCGTGGGTATCCGACTCGGAACTGGGAGTCGAAGCTGCGACATCTTTGTCGTCCAACGGGAATCCGCACCACCCATACCCTAATGAAACTGCATGGCGGATTGGAGACTGGTACTGGAACCACGGCGTACAGAAGTCGAAAAAAGGCTTTGAGAGTCTTATCAAGATCATCGGAAGTGAAGGCTTTCGACCCGACGACTTGCATTGTACCAATTGGACAACGATCGACCGTGAACTAGGTGGCTCAGATACTCATCTCGCATCTCATGCAGGGACGGAACCCGCCGGCTACGAGACTGATTCGGACTCGCAACCCTGGTTCCCGGAGGAAGCCGGTTGGATGCGGAGAAACATTACGATCTCAGTCCCATTCCCTCGCCGCTCTCTCCATCCTGGTCCAAGAGACTATACTGTCTCTGACTTTTACCGCCGGCCGCTTCTCTCGATAATCCGCGACAAACTTTCGGACCCATCGCGCTGCCGGTCGTTCCGATTCGAACCTTACCTTTTGCGGTGGAGACGTTCGCCTACTGCTGAAGACATCGGGGTCTACGGCGAACTCTATTATTCTCAAGTATTTATTTCGGCACACCGCGAACTACAGAACATGTCTCCAGATGTTACTGGTGGTTGCACCTTGCCCCGACGGATCATTGCATTGATGCTGTGGTCCGATGCTACGCACCTCACTTCATTCAGTGACGCGAAGCTGTGGCCGCTATACGTTTATTTTGGAAACGAATCCAAATACCAACGGTGTACCCCGACGGCCAACCTTTGCTCACATGTGGCGTATTTCCAGACAGTACGTGTTCATAGGACGTGATGATTCGGATCTAATTATCCTTCCAACCAGCTCCCCGACGAGTTTAAGGACTTCGTGATGGAGCATACCGGAGGTGATAAACTACCAGGTGACCCTTTGTTTACTCATTGCCGTCGAGAGCTCTTTCATGCACAATGGAAGGACATAATAGATGACGAATTTCTTCAAGCATACAAGCACGGCATTGTCTTTACGTGCGGAGACGGCGTCAAGCGGCGATTATTCCCTCGCCTCTTTACGTATTCGGCTGATTATCCAGAAAAGTACGTCGTGCTCTTATTCGAGTCCTTGCAGCTCAAGCTCTGACCCGGATGCGTCAGAGTGCTCATTGCCAGCATCCGCAACCTCGGCGGTTGCCCATGCCCAAGATGTCTCATTCCAAAGGACAGGTTTCAAGAATTTGCTACCGAGAACGACATATCGCAACGCACTCTTTTATCACGCCATGACACCGTCGAGCGACGTAGCAAAATCACATCGGCTCGCCGAATTATCTATGAAGGACAATACAACGTTGACACCCCTCAAGTTGAGGCGCTTCTCAAGCCCGAATCTCTGGTGCCAACCATTGTACGTGTCACCCTGCTGCAGAACAATGTTGATCGTGCTGACGTTGTGGTTGAGAATGCGTTTTCAGAAAGATTGGGCCAAACAGGGTTTGACTTCTTTCTGATGTTGGTTGTTGACTTGCTACATGAAGTCGAACTCGGTGTATGGAAATCCATTCTCGTTCACTTGTTTCGGATGGTAGACAGTCTAAAGGGGGCACTCCTGGCTGAAGTCGATCGCCGGTGAGAGAATCCTTCTTGTCAATGAATCCATGAAGGCTAACTTTGTGAAGCTTTCGTCAAGTCCCAACCTTCGGTCGAGATACCATTCGACGTTTTCACAAGAACGTTTCAGAAATGAAACAGTTTGCCGCACGAGACTTCGAGGATGTTCTCCAGGTGCGTGTATTTCACTCTCTGCTTTGACCACTGCCTTACTGACGGGACCTGTTATGCAGTGTTCTATTCCCGTGTTTGCTGGATTACTTCCGGATCCTCATAACGCTCAAGTGCTACGTCTATTATTTGTTTTTTCTCATTGGCATAGTCTTGCTAAGCTCCGTATACATACTGACGACACTCTAAATATCTTCGAGTCAGTGACAAAAGAACTCGGGAACTGCATTCGCAGTTTTGCCTCGAAGACATGTCCTAACTTTGCAACAAAAGAACTACCCCGGGAGGCTGGAGCCCGAATACGACGACAAGTGCAGCAATCTCACAGCAGACCAACACATTCACGCGCAATTGCATCCCACACACAGGCACGGCAAGCGAAAGGACTCAACCTCCAAACTTACAAATTGCATGCCCTGGCAGATTATCCAGCGCAGATTAGAATCTACGGTACTACAGATTCCTATTCGACGCAAGTTGTAAGTGCTCGATTCCTTCTTGTGTGCGTAAAATCGACTTCTTGTATGCAGGGGGAACTCGAACACCGTACAAGCAAAAGTCGGTTTACTAGAACTAGCCGAAGATCTTATGTGTCGCAGATGGCTTCCATAGAGCGACGTCAAGCTCGTATCCATCGCATCCGCATCAAACGTGCCGCGCTTCATTTGGCGGACCCGGTATTGAACAAACCCGACGAACACCACGTTATCGGCGAGTCCCAAAATTTTCCAGAGGAGCTCACGAAATTCGTGCAAAGTAATCTTGAGGATCCCGCTACCAGAGTAAGTACCCTTGTATCACATGCTGATCGCCAAACTCATGGGAACCTTCCTAGAACTTCGTTATGAAACTGAAGACCCATATTCTTCCCCGGATCACAGCAATACACCAAGACTCGGAAACCATTCTAGAGCCAGCAGTTCCGCCACTGGCAGATGATGAAGATGCTCTCCTCCGTCTATCGCGTCTCAACCACGTCGTATTCAACGCAAACAAAATCTACCGCCACCGTTTACTTCGGATCAATTATACAACATATGATCTTCAGCGTGACTATGACAGTATCAACCCTCGCGCCGATAAACGAGATATTATGCTACTGTCTAACTCAGACGACGGCGATCACCCGTTTTGCTATGCACGGGTATTAGGAATATTCCACACTAACGTCATATACACCGGTCCGGGATCGAAGGACTACCGGTCACGACGGGTTGAATTTTTATGGGTACGATGGTTCGAAATCGTAGAGTGCCGTAGTGCGCCCCTCGGATGGGAGGAATATACCCTGGATAGGGTCAAGTTTCTTCCCATGGCTGACAAGGAAGCATTTGGGTTTGTTAACCCTGCAGACGTTCTCCGGGCGTGCCATATCATCCCGTCGTTCACCGATGGCCGACTTCACCCTGAGAGGGCTGCGATGTCTCGCTGCGCGGGTGATTCGGACGATTGGAAATACTATTATATTAATCGGTGAGTCCATGTTTTATTTATACAAGTTATCCATTAAAATATCCGTTGACAGTTTCGCCGATCGTGACATGCTTATGCGATATCACTACGGACTCGGCATAGGACACACATACTCACATACACAACCAGCATCAACGACTCCATCCGCTCAGCAAGAGGCTTATCGAAAGAAAAATTGTGATGATACGGATCATGATGAAGATGATGCAAAACGTGTTGATAACTCAAACCGCGCGGCCGACCCTCTGGAGATAGAGTCTGACGAGTCCGAGTCCGACGTGCTTTCGAGCCCAACTGGATCCGACTCAGACGATAGATCTGGAGACTCTGACTCGGAGTCGGAGTCGATTTTGGGTGATTACGCAGATATGGACGGATGGGATGGCGGTGCTGCTGCTGCTGCTTTTGATGCGTACGAATTCTAGGGATGATTTTGATGTGGAGCCTGGTGAAAGGTAGTCATTGTTTTGAATTCCACCAACTGCACGGTACTATGACTACGAGTCGGACATCAATGCGCTGATTGAACGATAGACCTGCGCTTGGCAATTGGTGATTTTGGAAACTGAGCGTATATTGGAAACTGAGCGTATATTGCATAGCTGCAAATCCGAGACAGAAACAACAAGATTGTTCCAGACCGCACATAATCGGGTCTACGGCGACAAGTTACGCTCCGTGCTCCCGAGAGCGCACCCTGCAGTGACAAGGAAGACTTCAGCGCATAATACTATGTACATAATACATACGCAACTGACATAAGGCTACACCGTGACGATGCAGATAGGCTTGAACGCATTGGAATTCAATGACTCGAATGCATGATGAGCGGACGACTGGGGTATGGATTTTCCGGCAGAATCCGGCTGGCCGGCGTCGGCCAGTTGGGGACCAGGTCGAGGCGGTCAAACACATCCGATGCATTCGAGAGGCTCGGTCACCAGTCAAGGCTCGGTAAGCACAATCAAGCATCTTTTCTTATCACTAACAGTAACTTCCACAATAATAGCTGAACTTCATCTCTTCCCACCCCATTGCACCTCACTGCAAACGGACGAACAGCGGACTAGCTCTCCATAAGGTTTACCAGCAGCAAGTTGTCGTTTTCAGGTTGCCCAGCCCGACCAGATAACCTCAACACCGGAATGTGCTCCTGCACCCAGTCTCATCGTGACGCTCCGTGTCATATATCCGACCATTCCCGCCAAACATGTCTTCTTCCTCGGTCTCGCCGCGTGCTTGGCGAGCGGCGCTATGACACCGATTTTCTCCTTCCTGCTTTCCCGTCTGATGTTTGAGGTGTCTGCCAACCCCGGCGCCGCTAGCATCAACTCGTATGGCGCTCTCGTCCTCGGTGTTGCAGCTGTCGACGGCCTGTTTATGTGGGCTGAAATACTTCCTCATGGAAATGTCGGCCATCCAATGGGTTACCCGACTCTGCGCGCCGCCAACGTACACGAGTTCGTGATGTCGCTCCCGCAAGGCTACGACACCCTCGTGGGCGAGAATGCCGCGCTCGTTTCTGGTGGACAAGCCCAGCGTTTACAGATCGCGCGCGCGTTCACACGTCATTCGCATATCCTGATCTTAAATGAATGTACGTCGGCTCTCGATGGTGCGAACCAGGCTGCGGTACTCGAGACGATCAAGAGTGCGAAGGGCGGACGACGGTGATGGTGACACACAAGGTGGCGGTGGTGCAGATGTGTGATCGGGTGGTGATCGACGATGGGAAGGTGGCGGAGGAGGGGCGGTACGAGGTGCTCCTCGAGCGTAGCTCTAAGGCTTGTTTGCCAAGCTCGCGAGCGGAGCGAGTGGCTTGGCGATTCGTTCTGCGCACAAGGTGTTTTATTTCTTGGTTTCTCTTTTTTCCGTTTTCCTCTCCGTTCATTACATTCCATTGTGGACCCTATCTCACAGTGTATCTCCGTCCAGCATTTTCATTCTTTTGTCTCATTTCTTGGATAAGAGCCGCGGCAGTTGCAGTTGCACCATTCAAGGGTTTTCCGTTCATTGGTGAACCCTTTGTATGAATACTTTCAACCGTTCTTTTTGCCCCATTGTTAACTGACCATTGGGGTAACCTTTTTTCTTCTTCTCTTTCTTCTTGCATAACAGCATCAGGCAACTGCTTGGCGACAAACGAACTGCATGACTACACACTGTAGTACTACTCACCTTCATTTGACTTAGATAGATGTGTATGTACATGGCACGCCAACATGGATTGGAAAAATCACGTCGTTTTACCCCTTTGTTCTTATGGCGAGCTAGCCCGCCGTCGGATACAGGGTTGGTATCGATAATCTGTACGTAGGCATATGTCACGGTCTTGGTGGGATTCCAGCGCGACCGTGACTGATATTCAGAGTTCGGGGAACTCCGCGGACGACGCCGGACCAACCCGAACCGCAGTTGCAGACACGCGTACCACTGGCACAAGCCCATTCGACGACTTCAATCTCATCAAAATGGACACGGCACCATGTGGTGGATATTCAAAACAGCTCTCCTCGTTAAACCCCGCGGGTTCATTGCCTACTATTTCGAGGTATGTACTATGCATCCCCTTTCTATGGGCCATCATTCACGCTGTACTGAGATTCCTCGTTCGCTAGCAGGATCCATTCGTCTCGGCCGCGGGTAAGTTGCCTCGAGCATTCGTCCGAACTGCAGGGAAAGGGGAATATGAATGTGCACGAACTAATGATATGACAAAAAAAGAGAGGAACGCACGGGATGATCACCAGTATGGCTCGGTACATGACAGAAGATCGATGAATTGCTGCTCTAACCAACCAGCGTGTCACATCAATGTTGTCTTGGCCGATTCCGAGTCGGAGGGAGGCAGTCTTTACGATCAGGTATGTGCAACGAGCACTTACTTCACAAGTGCGCATGGTTTCCTCCTTTTATTTGTACACAGAAGTGGGTTTACCCGTGGGTCCTGGCGTGAGTTGGGGCGACGAGTCGGACACGACGCTGATGCGACGATGCCGACGACGCAAGAACGAGTCAACGTCAACGACGGTGAGTATGCATCGTCACGGTGCTCGTGCTCGTGCTCACCATCCTCACCATCCTCCCTCGTGCAACAACCCAAGTTACCCAACACGACAATGACTCGACCATGATGCATCGACACAACGCCATGTCACGACATGACGACGTGTCGACACGTCGTCCCCCACCTTCGCCCTGACCTCAAAGTTTAACTCGACATAGTGGCGACAACTGACATGATGACACCTCGTCCCCATGTGCTCGCATCCCTACCCTGGGCTCACCCAACGTGATGATGCGTTGACGCGAGACAATGAGACCAATGGCGCAATGATGGCGACAACAACTGTCGACTCAACGACACATCGTCGACTTGTAAATAATGACAACATGATGACGACATTGCCATGGGTGCCTGCACGGCGGGTACGAGCACAACTACGGCTAGTACAGGTCACAAAATTGTGACCTGCACGAAATGATACGTTCACATAACCCGTGCGGTTCTCTAGCCCAGCCCTCACGGTACTTTATCTTATAGTACTACATGAGTACTTGATCAATTGATAGACATGTACAATCTACTTGAATTGTCCAGAAAGTTGAGCCTATGGTAGTAGTTCTAGCTGTCGAGAGTGGGAGCAATAGCACAAAATGCATTATTTGTGTGAGTTGTGTTAGCGGTGCATGAGGGGAAGCAGCAAGGATGATAATCAGTAAATTGGTGGGGAGCTTATGCCAGATGGATCTTAGGAACATAAGTTTGATGCAATAGGTCGAGTGCTAGATCAGAGGGTATCAGTGTTTGCCAAGTTGGCAACAACAACAAGTTAAGGATGGTTAATGTTTGATCATATCTTAACCTTTCTGCTGTACCCCTTGTAATTGTATATATTCCCTGATCTTGCATCTGGCAACTATGAATTTGTTTGTACCATTCTGATAACATGACATTACCTCTCAACCATGTAGGACTAATTATACCAATGGATTGATAGGCAGTTATAATCATTTACCAACTAGTGCTGGCTTGGGATAGTATGTTCATATTTGGAACTTCTTGATGATCCTCTTGCAAGTTGCAACTACTGATATTCCATGATCTTACACATATCTTTTTATACCAGCCATATGGTTGTTGGTACTATGGTGATAGCTTGAGCATCATAATGCTACCACTGGATCATGCTGAACTATGGCAAAGTACTGGTAATTATTCACCAAGTACACCAGTGATAAGATACCATCTTACTTGGGTTTTTTTTTTCTACTGCCTGTTCATACCTTAAAATTCTGCTGCCAACCTGGCAATCACTGATATTCTCTTATCCAGCACTTGACTTATTGCATCAACTTTATAAATATTTGTAAGATATATCTGGATATATGAACTTCCCACCATATATTGTCATTGCATGGAATGTGAGTCTGGGAATGGAGACATGTTCAAGTTACTAGAGGGGAAATGACATCATCTCTCTGATTTTTATTAGTAGGCATTCAAATGTCACTGCAGGCTATCAATACAGATATATGTTCTGATCAATAGATTGACATTAAGAAAAATTGCAATTCAACGATCATATTGTTCCAGACTTATTTTAGGATTATCAGCCAGATATCCTCTAGGCACTCCAATATCACTACAAGCTCTTAATGATGTTTGGATGATAAGTATTGATCAGGGTCTGACCTAATATTATCACACATATTTGTGTTGATCAACAGATAAACATTAAGAAGGTATATTGAAATTCATGATCAAGTTTTATCATGGTCCTTCCAGGCTGATTTTAGGATTATCATCCAGATATCCTCTAGGTATTCTATTGTCACTACAGCCCCTTGATGATGTTTGGATGATAAGTATTGATCAGGTCTGACCTAATATTATCACACACATTTGTTTTGATCAACAGATTAACATTAAGAAGGTATATTGCACCTTGATGATCAATATCTACAATGTCCCCCATGGCTGATCTGGATACCATCATCAAGGCATACTCAGGCATCTCAGTGTCACTCTATGTTTGTAATGAAGATGAACTTATAATTGCTGATCAACTATTGTCCTATTTATATCCTGCTGGGATTCAATTGCAATTTGTATCTGGAAATATCATCATCTCCCCAATTTCCTGATGCACTCTGATAGGTTGAACACCAGAATGTCAGTTCTTGATCATGCTGAACTCAGCATGTCAAAGGACCAATAGGTAGTTATAATCAATTGCCAACTAGTACCAGCATGTCATATTATATTCATATTTTAGATTCTCTGCTGCCTTCCTTGCAACCAATGATATTCCCTGATCTTTTACTTATCTTTTTATATCAACCATATTTTTGTTGGCAATACTCTGACAGTTTGAATATCAGGATGTCAACCCTTGGTCATGCTGAATTAATTATGTCAAAGGACTCATAGGTAGTTATAATCAATTGCCAACTAGTGCCAGCATGTCACATTATATTCATACTTTAGACTCTCTGCTGCATTCCCTGCAACTACTGATATTCCCTGATCTTGTAGTTACCTTTTTGATACCACTATTATAGTGTGAACACCAGAATGACAGCCCTTGGTCATGCTGAACTAATTATGTCAAAGGACTGATAGGTAGTTATAATCAATTGCCAACTAGTACCAGCATGTCATATCATATTCATACTTTAGACTCTCTGCTGCCTTCCTTGCAACCAATTATATTCCCTGATCTTATCCTTACCTTTTTATATCAACCATATATTTGTTGGCAGTACTCTGACAGTTTGAATATCAGGATGTCAGCCCTTGGTAATGCTGAACTAATTATGTCAAAGGACTGATAATCATTCATCAAGTACACCAGTGATGAGATAACATTTTCCTTGGTATGTATTTCTTCTACTATCTGTTCATAGCCTTAACTTGCTGCTGTCCACTTGGTAATTACTGATATTCAATGATCTAGCACTTATCTTATTATATCAAGTTTATATATGTTTGTAAGATCCATCTGGCTATATCAGCTTCTCCCCAATTTCCTGATGGTTGTCCTGTACATACTCACAAATCAGCGGTTCTATTTCGCGGGTGGCAAACAGATTGAGGCAGGCCTCGAACCCATTTAATTTCAAGCAGCAAAGGTTATCGCCGAAACTCAGGTTGTGGTTCTCG
>JBBPOJ010000228.1:0-35784 GCA_038091395.1 Leccinum rimulosum
GTCGCTCGGCCACTCACAACTTGAGTAGAGGAACAGGAGGACTTGATTCCGGACATCGATGATACTGACGGGCTCGACCCCGAAGAAGAGTTTGGGGCATGGCGTTTGAGAGAGCTCGCGAGAATCAAAAAGGAGAAAGAGGAAGAGCTCCGGCGCGTGGAAGAACGAGAGGAAGTCGAACGGAGACGCGCACTCCCCGAGGAACAGCGATTGAAGGAGGATCTAGAACATGCCAGCAAACTTCGAGATGAGAAACCGAAGGGCCAACAAAAGTTCCTCCAAAAGTACTGGCATAAAGGGGCCTTCCATCAGGTGGGTAACCGGCGAAAATATGAAATGCTGTTAATAGTGATCGATTCGTCCACAGGATGACGAGATCCTTAAGAAGCATGACTACACAGAAGCGACACAATCCACAATCGATGTGTCAGTTTTGCCCAAAGTGATGCAGGTCAAGAACTTCGGGAAGCGCAGCCGAACTAAATACACGCACCTTTTGGACCAAGATACTACAGCGGGAAACGGGGGATTTGGTGGCTCGGGGTCAGTCAAGTCAGGTGGCCGTTCTACGGAAGGTGGGGGTTGCTTCCTGTGCGGCGGGCCGCATCTCAAAAAAGGTAAGACGTGCGTTGTTGTACCTGTCCTCTTGCTCAGTGCCGTGTAGATTGCCCTCAAAACACCGGTCTTCCTCCTTCACGAGCATCAGGAACTCAGGGTGCGGCGGCGAGCAGGCAAGGTGGACGGGACTCGTGGCGTGACAGAGGGGATACAGGAGATCGTCGGTCTTCCAACTGGGAAAAGCCGCGGCGCCTAGATAACGACCGTGATGAAGGATGGCCGAGAAGAGGGGGAAGTAAAGCACGCCCACGTTCGCGGTCTCGCTCACCGCATCGAGATAAGCGTTCAGCTGTGGATTACAATCGAGACAAGTACAGGGATAAACGTCGTCGTGTAGACTAATAATGATCACAGATCGCCGCACTTGATGCACCGCACAATCTAATTCACGCGGTTGTCATGCCTGACAGGTTTGCCGTTATCGATCCAAATCGATAAGCAATCCTGGACTAGTCTGATCGTTTATAAGTCCATCAGACACAGGTGTCTCTCGCTTCACGCATCTGTCACAACGACATTTGGTGAGCGCTAGCAGTCGCTCTCCCCGATCGATTTTTTTCATCCTTGAACGACACAGCTAGACAATGGACATATTCATGCGCGGAGTAGCCCAATCGGCCTCTGAGGACGACGTCAAACTTGAGCTCGCCAAGATCCTGCACAAGGCGCCATTTCCGCTCGACCCGGTGCTCAACTTCCAGGTCGTCCTCTTCAAGAAACCCAACACACGCGGCAGGCAAGGCATTCTCTCTCTCCCGAACGAGGCCACGGGACGCACCTTCCTCCTCGCCTACGGTACCGTGACCGGTGGTACCAGTTCAGCCGGCGTGTTGATCAAAGGTTCCAGAGTGTTGTTCTGCAGGAGCAAATACCCTCTGAACGTGGATAGAGTCGCGATATTGAATTCCAGACCATGGAGGGACCCCAGACAACTGCAGCGAGAGAAGGAGGAACGAATTCGCGAGGGAAGACCTTACGAGCTTGCGTCGTATGCATTCGGTCGGTTCCTCCCAGACGGGTCCTTTTCGACTGAACTTTTCGTCGACGGATCGGCGGACATTGCTTGCGACCTCGAGCGTCGCCAGATACGCTTTACTCTTCGCAAGCAAAGTCGTCCTTCCGACGACGTTGACGACGATTTGTCTTCATTCGTCTCTCTCATAGAATCCGACCTTGGCTTACTACCCTCTGGAGTTACGACCGCCTTGTATCCCGTGCACAAGGGGACCATCGAAGTCATGATCGACAGCGAGTGTGTCGAAGAAGATCCTACCCTCTTCATCAAAGCCAACGCGTTCCCCTACTTTGCTACCGAATTTCCGATTGGCAACGATCGCACTGACGCTCGGCGCGCCCAGGGGCTTGTCCCCGACGTCCAAATGCCCGAGGGTTGCTTCAGCCTGGCGTGCACGTTCGTCGATCAAGCTGACAAGGACGCGTTCATGTATGCTGCCCATTCCCGGTTCCACATTCGTGTGTCCCACAAGTCGGCTCCCATACGCGTCGAAGACAACTTGGAGCACATCAACGTCGCACATCCCGACTTTGACGAGTATCTCGGCACATTCCCATTCGAGCTCGCGTTCGAAATAGAAAAGGCCATGACGAACTGGACGATCACTCGGTTCGACGCGTTGGGTTTGCAGGATGCCCTCGTTCAGCTCTGTGAAACCTATGGAGATGCGGCCGTCGAGATCTTTGGGTGGTTTATTTGTCTTTTGGAAGAGGCCCGGGGGGATGGGAAAGATAAGAAGCCGGCTGCCAAACGCGGACGTCGCTCGAAGCGCAATCGCGGTGCGCCGACGACGCTCGAGGGCCGTCTCGCGCACGCGACCAAACTCTATCTCGAAGACCAGAAGCTCCAATGGGGTCGACTCGTGCCCGCGCTCGCCAGCCCGGCCCTCTCGTACACGTATCACCTCATCCTCACACCCACGCGCCACATCCTCGAAGGACCGACCGCAGATCAGTCCAACAGCGTCCTCCGCCGGTTCAAGCATAACGAATGCTTCTTACGCGTGTCATTTCAAGACGAAGATCGGTCCAAGCTTCGACGGGACTTCGACACGTCCATCTCGGAACTGCTCACAAAACGGTATCGTCCCGTGTTGCTCAACGGCTGCGTGGTCGCAGGAAGAGATTATCAAATGCTCGGATACTCTATGAGCGGACTCAAAGAGCACTCGCTCTGGTTCGTGACTCCGTTTTACGACGAAGATGGGCGATATATGGACGCCGAGACGATCAGAGAAAGCCTCGTAATACCGTTCTCGCGTCCTACATGCTCTAGTCGGTCGCGCTGACGTTCATCCCATTTTTTCCCCCTTTCCCCCCACACACAGGGCGATTTTTCGCGTTTGTTGTACCAGCCTGCTCGACTCGGGGCGCGCTGGTCCCAGGCGTTCTCGGCCACCGACCCGTCGATCACGTTGAAGCCAAACGAAATCAGGACGATCCCTGACATCGAATCCCCACTGAAGAAAATGATGACGGACGGGTGCAGCCCCATCTCGACGGAGCTCGCGACCGCGATATGGAGAGCGAACCAGAAGACCAAGAACTTGAAACGTCCTGCGCGGACCCGGGTGCCCTCGGCCTACCAGTTCCGTCTCGGCGGCGCCAAGGGCATGGTCGTGCAAGACCCGAGGCTGGAAGGACGTGTCGTCTGTCTCCGCCCGTCGCAGATCAAGTTTGAAGCGCCCGACAATCGCACGTTCGATATCCAGTCGACGTCGCTCCGACCCAAGGCGATGTTTCTGAACCGGCCGCTGATCGTGCTCTTGGAGTTCCTCGGGTCAAGCACGCATCGGATTTTGGAACTGCAAGACTGCTCGATCCGGGAGGCACGGTCGGTTCGGTACGCGTTCTTGGACGCGGCCAAGGTGCTGCAGCAGCATGGGTTGGGCTCGTCGTTCCACCTGCCGTCGCTGCTCCGGAACATGCACGAAATATTGCAAATCAGGATATACGACGGGACGGAGGACAGCTTGAACAACGATCTGATTGCCAATACGCTGCACTGCGGAGAAACGCACATTTTGCGCGAGCTCAAGTACCGGGCGCACATTGCGGTTCCTGGATCGTATACCTTGCTCGGGGTGTCGGACGAATGGGACTGCCTAGCGGAGGGTGAAATTTACGCTACGGTTTATGACGATAAGCACAAGGTGTACGAGGAGATTACGGGCGAGGTCGCGATTACGCGGAGCCCTCAGATACACCCGGGGGACGTACAGGTGGTGAAGGCGGTAAGGAGGGACGAGCTCAAGCATCTGACCAATGTCGTTGTATTCTCGTGCAGGTGTGTGAAGGAGGGTCTGGGTCGACTAATGTTGTCTGATTGTTGGCAGGGGAGACCGATCGCTCTCGTCATGCCTCGGAGGAGGGGACCTGGACGGAGATGATTTCAATATCATCACTGATGTCAGTGCCTTTCCTTTTCTGGTCACGCCTGTTGCTTTGTTGTGCTGAGCCTAGAGCCCCGTAGCCGAAACTGATTCCTACCCTGAATAAGACCCCAGGAGAATACGTGTCGCTACCGATCAAGCAGACCGAGCACGCCTGCGGAATCGAGGACGTGGTGGACTTTATCTTTAACTACGTGAGTGAACGACGGGATGTGTCTAGATATCCCCACGTTGACGGCAACTCAGATCGAGGCAGACCTCGTCGGGCAAATTGCGATTTCCCATCTGCGGTTCTCTGATCTCGCAGAAGACGGACTCGGACCCTCTTGTGACGAGTGCCTGAAGCTGGCTGAGCTTGCCTCGCAAGCTGTCGATTTCCCGAAGACGGGGACGCCGGTCATGATCCATGATTTGCCTAGGCCCCGGAACCGGACCAGGCCTGATTTTCTGGCGCGCGAGGGGTCCGACTTGAGCTCAGACATATGGTACCCCAGCGTGAAGATGTTGGGACAGCTGTTCCGCCGGGTTCCGGTCAAGGACTGGATGCCGGGAGAGTGGAACGGGTCTGAGGCACCATCTGGAGGACACATCATCGAGCGTGCTCTTAGCCAGGTGGGGTTGTATGGGCTCGGGCTGAGTCTCGAAACGCCCTCGGAGGAGTTGCAAGACGAGATGGACTATCTCTTGGACGACTATTGCCATCAACTGTTTGTGATTGGGACGACGCATACGATTTCGAAGAACAAGGACATTTGGGTGTCCGAATCTGAGCTGGTGAGTGGGACGATCATGGCGAATTGGTCGGACCACCATCGGCGACGGGAAGCGGTTGGTTCGATGAACCTGCAGGTGGGTGTGTTTCGCGGAACACGCGGGGTTGAGTCTGACGATATGTGGGACAGACGCACCAGCTTGTGCGTGCTGTCCGAATGGAGATGCGAGCGAGCAAAACGGCGACTCACGAGGAGTCGCAGCTGGGGGAGGACGAATATTCCCACATGGAGTGGGACGATGAGGAGGACGACAACGACGACTACTATCGGGAGGCGCGACAGGTAGCGGAGACGTTCAGACGTGCGTGGGCTGGATGGTGCGCAGCAGAGAAGGCGCTAAAGACAGAGCCCGGGTCGTACGGGCCGCAGAGTTTCGGGTTGATTGCGTTGGGGCGGATGATGGATCTGATTAAGGCAGCGCGGCTATGTGTGTAGTATGACAACTCGGGTAGTTCCGAACAACGTGGAGGCGCAATATGCCGAAAATGACCCAAATAGGCAAGTGATGTGATTTCAGCGAGGGCATGGCTGCCTCGATGTGACGATCGAGAAGGGCGGATATGACGGAGCAAGACAAGATAAAAGGGCGACCTCGCAACATCAACTCGGCGCGCAAATGTTCTCCCAAGACTTTACCTCACTCGTCCCCACCGACGACAACTGGCCTCTCTTTGACGAGGTCCTCATCCATGCCTTTGAGTCACCTGCACCCTCCGAAGACTCCTCCTCCTCACCCTCTCTCACCTCAGACATCCTCCTTCCCGGTCTGCCGTCCGCTGCAACCCTCGCAGCCATGCCCGTGCCCCCCTCGCGCTCCTCCCCGCGCAACAAAAACCCCGATCACATCCCCCGCCCCCGCAACGCGTTCATGCTCTTCCGCTCCGCCTTCGCCGCCGCCCAAAAGATCAGCTCCAACGTCGAGCACGACAACCGCCACATCACGCGCGTCATCGCGCACTGCTGGCACCGTCTCTCTGACACCGAGAAAAAGGTCTGGCGCGACAAGGCCGCCGCTGAAAAAGCCGCGCACGCCGTGCGCTATCCCAACTACCGCTTCAGCCCCGTGTGCAGGGCGAGCCGTCCCGTCAAGCGTAACGTGCGCAGGAATGGAACGGAGGACGTCAAGCGGTGCGAGACCCTCGCTGAGCTCGTCATGTCGGGCAAGCATGGGTCCGAGCTGGAGAGCGCTATCAAGAAGTTTGACGAGGAGCAGAAGACCATCCCAGAGCCCGCTGGCGAATGCAAGACACGCTTCGATCTGGTGTTCAAGGACGCGACGGAAGTGTCTGTGGACGTTCCCCCGTTTCTTAGTCCGTTATTGCCGCCGACCAAGACGGCGTCGTGTGACGAGGACGCGTTCCCTCAGGTGAGTTCTCTGGAGCGATATGATGCTCGGATCAATAGTGACTGCCCTTGCAGTGCATTGTAAATGTGCCCAATGTTGAGCCACCACAGCCACAGCTCGACCCGTTCTACTCTGGCGCCTTCGAGGACTTGTTCGCACCTCCGTCTTATCAGTACTATCAGCCCGACACGCCCAGTGGCATGCCTTGCCCGCGATCCATCCCATCTCCAGATCGACGCGTCATGGACTTTGTGCAAAACAATCACGTCGAACTAGCACACTCCATCCCGGCGGACTTTGCTCTCTTTTCGTGGAATCAGTCAGACGACTTCTCGTTCTATCACTAGCTGGATGATCAATCTGAATTTATTCATTCACTTAACGTGTTTGTCTTTTTTATACCCCAGCTACATAATCATCTAACGTGGGCACCAAACGTCTTCCCTGTATTTTTTTTTCTTTGCCATTGTATCCTCTAGTACATTCCAAAGCTGAATCTACGATGCTGCGCTCGACCTTCGAGCGAGATGTTCAAACGCTGCCACGCCCATTTTCCCCAAGAGCGTCGCACACCCGACGACCTGTGCACCAGCGCGATGCATGCGCTCGACTGCCTCTGGGGAGGTAACGCCGCCTGCACCGATGATGACTATCTTCCGTAGCGCGGGATCGTCCGACTCTGCCAACATCCTCGAGAACATGTGCACGTTCCCGAGCGAGAGGGCGTGTATCGCTTCCCCGGCGAGACCCCCCAGGCCTGGTGGCACTGCGAACGCGTCCGAGTTCCCTCCTCCCCCTTGGACCTGGTCTGCAAACGCGAGACAGTTTCCGAGCGTGTTGGTGCACGTCAAGAACGCAAACGGGTTCACCGACGTCCCCGACGCAGGGTCGACGCGCGAGTAGGCCCCAAGGATCCGCACGACGCCTGCGATCTGGTTCGCGACGACGTAGGGGGGAAGCTTGATCCCGATCGCGAGGCTCCTGTCCGCCCGGAAGCGCTCAGCGAGCACGTCGAGGAGCGGGCCGAGGGATGCGGCGAGATCGGGGTCGTACGACGGTGGGGGGCGTGTGGGAATGTTGGGACAGCTGGCGTTGAGCTCGATGGCGATGCGGGCGGACCAGCCGGGCTGAGCGGTGCGGAGGTCTTGGATGGCGTCGAGCATCAGGGAGAGGTCTGTCGGGTGGGATGAGGTGATGCTGACGATGAAGGGTTTGGAAGAGCTGGGGATGCGTGTGAGGAGGGTGCGGAGCCATCCGTTTGGGCCGACGTAAGTGTGGAGGGGGTAAGGGGAGTAGCCGTACGAGTTGAGGGAGGAGAGGTCGTTATCGAAGAAGGCGACCTTGATGATATCCGGGGGAGTGAGCGGGTGGGTTCGAAGGAGGGAAGTGCGGGGTGGTTACCGTGTGAGAGGCGTCTTCATCGAAGCCTGCGAGGGTAGCAGTTCGGGTAGTCACTGCGCCGGTGTAAGGACAGTCGAACAAGGCTGCGAGCTGGTGCTCGTCCGAGGCCCACGGACATGCGGTGTTGACGAGGGGAGGGGTGACAGTGATGCCGTGTATGTCGACCATATGTGATGGCGAAGGGGAGAGTGTGTATCGTCCCGAGCGGTCCGAGCGTCTCCGCCACGCTCACGGTAGGCAGTTGAGAAATAACAGGCCACTAATAATTCTCGCCCTCGATTGAGGCGGCAGTGTTGTTTTCGCTGTGGACTCGTTGCTGCAGGGATCCTAAAAGAAGGAACGACTTACTGTAACTTAGGGTCTGTCTACGGGGGAGAGGGATCCCACTCACCGGTCAATAACGGATCGCTTGGCAACTTGGAAGAAAGAGCTCCGACCCAAAGTTCCAATTCCAGCTTTCTCTCACCTACGACCATCGAAGCCGTATCATTTGACCTGAGGTTCCGTTCGTTCCCGACCGTGACACAAGCATACATTGCGGAGGTGATGTTCTTTGAGCTCTTCGGTTGCTGGTTACGACGCTGGGAACCTTCAACACTGCAGACAGTGGAACACCCTTCGCTCGCATAAAAGGCGAGCGTGCTTGAACGCGAGCACCCGGATGTCGCCGGATGTCGCGAAAGGCGTGCCAACTTTAGCTCTCGACCGCGTGGTGCTAGGGCAAGGCAACAGCTTCGTCTGGATATGGGTATGGGCTCCGAGTTGACCTCAAGGCCTAAGCAGTACAAACGGGAATGGGGACGTCATCATCGACTCTAGGCACACCAAGCCATTTCGTCGCGAAGGTGCTTTGAACACATTTCTGGACGTGCATCGACCGGAGCTCAAACACTGGCCGTCCCACCCGTCTGAGTTTCTTGTTGGTCCGATCACTTTCGGCTATCCTCTGTTGCCTCCCCTTCTCGCACTCCGAGCGGAGATCATCGCCACGCAGCACCAGTTGTCAATGCCTACGCAGATGGATCCGTTCAGGATCGTATTAGTTGCGGAGGATCTCCGAGTTACGAATGCAATGTCTCAGGCTATCCCATAAAATTTGCAGACTTATTCGAGCAGTAAAAGCCCGACGTCCCCTTCCCCTTTCGCAGGAAGAGGCAAAGACTCGGAACGAATGAAGACAAATGACACGCCCCAGGCCGGCTGAAAGAGCAGCGAATCACCCGCCCGAAGGACCAATGAAACGCCAAAAGCACTACTCGTCTGGCGTCATTGGGGTTCTTTCCTCTGCCACGTATGAGGCTGCGGTTTACCCGGGTCACTTGATACACTCAGTTTCTCCCTTCTCGCTGGTAATGCAGACTGTCAGGCATTACCCGTCTTATACACTAGCCACCTTCTGTATGAATATGCCCTCTCGAATGTGATGTACTCTTGAAAGATCTTCTGTTTCATCGTAAACTCCATTGTAAACAAGGGAAGGATCTGAGGCAAAGGAGGTACGATAACACTAAGGCTACTTGAGTAATTGTTCTCGCTCCAACACAGACTGCTCCAGCTTGATGAGTATGGTGGTGCGGGACGGATACTGCTGGGTGGGGGTGCTGTGGGCGGTCACCCTGGCGGGCTGTGGGGGATGAGGGGAACGCACGTGAAAAGAGGAAGATGCTTACGAGACCGAGACCATCGAGGACGGCTTCGACGATGCCCGCGGTAAATGAGGAGCAGCTGAGGGTGGAGAGATCCCTCGGGACGGATATGTGGCGTTCTAGAAGAGGATCGTTGTCGATGATCATATCTGTGCGAGACGTCAGAGGGCAGCAAAGGCGAGGGAGACAGACGCGCATTCATCTTGGTTCTCGACGCTCTTCTCGATCGCGTCGGCGGGTCTACCAAAGACGGCACGCCACACCTGAGTGTGGATAGACATGAGGGCAGGGAGGAAGCGGATCTCGCGCTTGGGTGTCTTTGAGGAGGATTCTGCGCGCCAGACCATGAGCTCGAGGACCCGTGTGCCAACGCGGTATCCGAGGGTGTTGAGCCTGCGCTCGAGGTCGTTTATTCCGCCGACGCGCTTCTGGGTGTACTGGACGACCTCGGAGAAGAGAAAGGCGAATGCAGAGGCGGAGATCTCTGCTGTGCGTGACTTGTTGATGGGGCGATCATAGATGTTTGGGCGGTTAGTAACGGGCCTGTTTGGAGCGAGGGTGGTAGCGATGGATGGTGCTGAGGAGAGTGAGAAACGGGGTGAGGAGGAGGATGTGGGTGAGAGATGTTCTGCGGATGAGAGCGAAGAGGCGGAGAGAACAGAAAATCTAGAGACGGCAGTCATGACAGAACCAGTGCAGTGACTTCCATGTCCTCGCCTCCGAGTCAGAGCCTGACCCCAGCACATCTTCAACAACACATTTACGCATCTCTCGTACACGCTCGCACTCCAGACGTCGTTCTCGACGTCAAAGCAGCTTCGAACTGGGCTGCAAGATACAAGTTACACAGAATAGTACTCATCCAATCCGTATGTCTTCAAGCTCACCCCTGTCCCCGCTCACGTCTTATATCCACCCAGGGATTCTTTAGCTCTCTCTTCACTGCCGGGTTTCTCGAATCTACCGGCTCGCCTGGCATCCAGCACGTCGATATCGCATTCGATGACCCCAACATAACACGCCCAGGTGTGCCTTCTCTCTTGATATCTACTTCGCTTCATTAATATTCATCGTCTGATCCCTCAATAGCATTCGAGTACGTCCATCTTTCTTTCTCCTTTCTTCGCTCTTATATCGTCTAGGATATGCATCGCACGACTCTACGGCGGTGGTCCTCCTCTCCACGTCTCCCCCGCGCTCATTCCAACCACCCTCCATCCCCTCACTACTTCCTTCCCTGGTCCCCCACCGCCTTCAGAGATACCGCGTACACACCATCCTGCAACTCCCTCCCTCCTTCTGTCCCTCCTCGCAACATCCGTCTACCTCTCCATCCCCTCTCTCGCATCACAGGCCCTCTCTTATATCATCAGCACCGTCGGTCCTTACACCGTCGTGCAGTACCTCCAATTCGCAACAGGCTCCCCCGTCGACTCTCCTATAGAACAGGAACCTGACGCAGCCGTTGGCCTCGAACACATTGCAGAGATTCTTGAACCCTCCTCTCCTCCGTCCTTGGAATCCCATGATCTCCTTGCTGACAAACTGCATGATCTCGATGTGCAAAAGGAGGATCCAGCTGAATCTGACTCGGAATCGGAAACCTCCCAACCCGTCAGATTCTCTCCCACCTATAATTATGGCGCACTCTCGGACAAGATAGGCGAGGCCGCCGCGTGTTGGCTCTCAAGGTGGGCACCTGACATACTGACACACGAGGAAAGAGCACCCCGCGCGAGAGACTTGCCCCTGGCACTGCTAGCACAGCCCCTGGCCAGCCGACGCCGCGCAGACACGTTGCCGTCTCGGCCATCCACAGACAACCCCGACCCCCCCTCTCCTCACCGCATTCCCTTGATATGGGCCAGAGGCGGACTCTCCTCCGCCTGGATACGCGAACTCGTTTCATCCGATGCTCTATTCGTAAAGGGAGAGCGCGAGCGATATGACCTGGCCCGAACCGTCGTCGAACTTCGAAGAACGCAGGGAATCAACGAAGAAGAAGAGAAGGACTGGGATATCATGTTTCGCGATGGTATCTATTACGCCAATATGGTAGCGTCATTCCCGCCCCATGTCCTGTATCCTTCTCTCTGACACATTCCGACAGCTGGTCGACGATATTATTGCAATCTCACAGGACATTTCTCCGACGACCGGCCGACCGTTCGTTCCTATATCTGTTTTGCAAGAAGCTCATTGGACACAGTCATTGCTGCGCTCTCATATCTCTTCCAAACCCAGAAATAACTCCTCGCCGACCTCTTCCCCACCGCCGGCGCGCGATCATGAACTGGGTTTCTGCACATCGACGGCCGGGATTCTTTCACGACTCTCAGACTCACCCAAGCAACAGTTCAGTGCCAACGAAAAGGACAGGATTTACTACCCAGTAACGCAGGATTCGTCGCTACGCATCGGTGACAGCAGCGGCATCGAAGGTGCATCCATGGATCAGTTATTTGACCCGCCCGCTCTGTCGACAGATCGCAAGTCTCCATCACGTGCTCCAACGTCCGAGACAAACTTTTTCGGTCTCAAAGCAGAACGAAAGACTGCGGCCGAATGTGTTGCCAGCGACGCAACGGGCAAGGCTCGCTGGTCACCATATCCTCCCTGTCGCTTTTCGGTCGAGTTTTGGGACATTGATTCGCTCAAAGAAAAGTCTCGGCTACACTCGCACACTATATGGTACGCGGGTAACTTGTTCAACGTATATGTCCAAGTTGCGCGCAAGAAAGGGACCCAGCTGGGCATCTATCTCCACAGACAATCCAATATCGATCCCATTCCTGCGCCCTCTGCACCGGTGGAAACCGGCACTCGAGGCCATAGCAGAGTACCCTCGCTTCCACAGCAGATCCCTTCCTCTGTCTCGTCACCCACTGTCCATCGATCCCCTTCGTTCCATCCCCTTCACAGAAGTGCAACCCCCGGCTCTTCCCCGCCACCCTCGGCGAATCTCTCCACGTCCTACCAATCGACCGGGAACACGGTCCCGGCGACAGCTCCTCCTATCGCCCCCGTCCAGCCCTACCGAGATCCACGTTCGTCCGTGTCCGCCTACTTTTGCGTCTCGTGCGCCAGTACAACGGGATCCTCGATGACGCGGTTCACGAGTGTGCCAGACGTGTTCTCCGTCAGCCAGAGTTGGGGCTGGAAGTCGAGTTCGTTGCGATCGGAAGAGGTGGACGAGATCGGTGCGGATGGGCAGCCTATCAAGACTCCTGTGCCTGCACCTAAGCAGCTCAGTTTGAGAGCGACTGTCGTTTTGGGTGTCGTGTAATGTTCTTTTTCTTTGGACTCATGCTTCGAGTGTTTCGTTCACTGCTAATTTTTGTGGATCTACTTTTATATTAGGGAGACGTGCTTGTTATTAATATCGAGCCGTTGAAGTTTACTGTGGATACATATGTATTACTACTACTTGCTTATGATCGTTCCTTACACAGCGTGCTATTATTACGGTTGCATACATTGTTTTCAGTCTTGTCTGTCGTCTAATAATGTACTTACCTTGCTTTGGATTTCAATCTAATTTTTCGTTTCATGGCACTGATCGGGTCAAAATTTCAAATTCAAACCCACCAGCACAATGATTGCACATAATTCAAAATCCTGCAATACTACTTTGGATCGTTCACCCAAGGAACTCCTTGAAGGCTTGTGCCAGTCACGAATTACAAAGGCTTCCATCGAGGTTGGGTCATCGTTTGCCACAAAGCCGTTTTTTGTCGGTAATTTCAGGACAGCCGTCAGGCACACGCCGCCCTGTCAGCAGCTTTCTGCACCATGCTAACACGTTCTGTGGATCTCACATAAGATGCGACATTGAACCAACAGTTCCACACTGACCTAGACTCAGTACGTGTTGCCATGTTTGAACCATGAACTCATTGAAGAGGGGCTCGAACGACATATGCTTTTTCGTACGCCCCTCTCATCTCATCTTCTCGACACGCCGTTTAGATTACAATACTGGAGATGGACGACGATGCTGTGAGCTTGGAACATCTTCAACCTTTGCAGGATGCTAACAAATACGTTCGTCTTTGCCACCCGGGCGTATGCCGCTAAATGTCAACCATCTTCAATCTATATCTACAGACTTTCGCAATACGCGCCGGCGGCCCCGCGTTCATCAGTCCAGGGATTCTGGGAAGGGAGGACGCATTGACGAAAGCAGGAAATTTGATGGACCAGCTCGCGATCGCCCAGACTCGCCCTGAATCTGGATATGTTGATCCGCATCAACAATGCAATGGATATGATGTTGGCCAGACTCGGAACTGGTCATGGCAGGCGTTCAGATCTGGCAGCTTTGATGGATCCAATGGGTGGTGAAGCGAACTTGCAAAAGTAGAGGTCGATGCAGCAGCTCACTCGGGTCGCGTTGAAGGCGTGGGGCTGCATGTTAAGCGGCGACTCCACCAATTCACGGTGGAATGAGATGCCATTATCTGTTCCCGTTTTCTTGCCGATGTCGA
This sequence comes from Leccinum rimulosum, assembly GCA_038091395.1. Classification (NCBI taxonomy): domain Eukaryota; kingdom Fungi; phylum Basidiomycota; class Agaricomycetes; order Boletales; family Boletaceae; genus Leccinum; species Leccinum rimulosum. The sequence continues at coordinate 13,678 of JBBPOJ010000228.1, forward strand.
GAGGTCAAAGGATTAGGTTCGTCAACTTCTTGTTCTTGTAGGCTCTCCGATCAGTGAACGTTGCATAGGTGGTCCAAGTCGAAGTGGAGGAGCTGAGAACCAAGTAACTGGACGACTCTGTGAGTCAATGGACGGAATGCCTGCCTTGGTATGACCTCTCTGTTAACATGCGTGTCATGAGTAACATTTGCCTCAATGCCACACAGGATCATCTCAGTGCTTTCGAAGTTTCGCATCTGCGAGAGAGGGCGGTGTTCCTCAAGACGCAATGTCTGCAACCTACTTATTTTCTGACAGCGAACTCCTCACCGAACATAGCTCCGTGACCTGCGAGCCATGCTGCCTTGTTGACGTGACAAGGGTCAAGAAGTTAGGCTTGGGCACAGCTAGATGGTATGAAGGTCATATCTCGACGCTTCAAAGATCTGACGCAGTCTGAAGCCCAGATCGCAGTGGAGCTCGCTCGGTTATTGTCCTTTCATATTATCACCCCCTCATGATGCGCAAAGATCGAGAATTCTTAAATCAGGGTAGTCGCAAGACAAGGTTTTCGCTTTCGATTCATTCCCAGGTTCGTGCTAAAAGATGATGGTGCTCGACAGAAGATGACTGCTCAGGCTTAGGGAACGAGGGTGACCACAAATAATCTTGTCTCCATCGTTCGCTCGAAAAAGATTGGGATTCCTCAGAAACGAGTGCCGTGCCACGCGGCGTAAACAGGGAATGATCACATCTGCTCCAGTCGCGCCTTTTTCCTGGGCGAGGCATCTGGTACGCTCATCGGCAAGCTCGCCTCCTCACTTGGAGAGGAACAATTCAAAACCACTGTTTAGAGCCGGAGAACAATGATTCGAATTGTTTGCTTGTTTAAGGGCTAAGTGGGCACGATGGCTGTCGAGAGAAAATCAACTCAGTCGTAGTGCTCGAACAACGGACTAGACGAAAAGGCGACTCGGAGTAATGGACACGATGAGACGAACAAAGTACTGTATCGAACAATGCTCGAACCAGTCGCCATAGGCACGAGCACACGTCAACGACGGACAAGGTCACAAAGTCGCCACAGCTACGTGAACAAAGAAATCGGAGTTGAATGAACAGTTCGTCTCAGACTCGTCACCCGATTCCCGCTCACTCGTGCTTGCGGAGAGCTGCAACTACGGGAATGAGTAATATCTTTGCAAAGCTTTCACTTGGACAATGTGCAGCCTGTCTGTTGACGGGGTTGGGAAGTACTTATGGCAGTGGACTGATAGTATCGGACCGTTATCCACGGAACACGGCACACCGGTAGCATTTTTGGAAACTCGGATGCGTTAACAGAGATAGGCTATGCGTGATTAAGTGCAACGTGCCGGAAATCGATGCAACTTATCGATCGAACCTCAGCGCCTCAGCCATGGAAACCCCAATGAGCCGCCACAGTGGCACAACTCGTCGTTTTTCCACCCGCCTTCCTCGCACCTCACCTCGTTCCTCTCGTCTCGCGCTCTCGCTCTATACAAGTTTTTCAAAACCACATACCATGACTCTGCTCTCAGATACTCGCGTCATTTACCAGAATCTCGTCAATGCAGGCAACGACGGGAGACTAGACGTCGTCTATAGGAAAATGGCCGCCTTGAACGAAGACCACACTGCTCTGCGCACCCTCGTCGAGCGCAACGAAGGCCGCCCTCTCGGTCTTTCCGGGACTTTCTTGCACGACGGGACTCTCCAGGTCCTCGCCGTCGCTGACGCCACCTCAGTGATCCTCATCGATTTCGCCGGCAACAAGAACAACGGACGCGGTAGCCCCTCCAACCCGTCTCTGCCCACTGATGGACGCGATTACCTGCGCGATCAAGTCTTGGGCCGCTCCTGCGGGTTTCTCTACGCATTCGACATGGGCCTACTCGCGCTCGCTTTGTGGCAGAGCCACGATCTCCGTATCCAGCATGCAATTGATGTCCAGTCGGCGGGTACAGCCAAGACCCGCGCGCCGCGCGCCACGATCGCGGTTGCCACCGCTCGCGGGAACGAGAACAACATCAGGCGTACGTTCGACGCTCAGGCTGTTGTCTGCGAGACACCCCGTGAAGCCGCCACACCTTTCTTCGCCACCCCCCTCGTCCAGCGCGCGTGGGTTGCCCACTACGTCTCTCAGGTAGACTGCATGGAAGACAGGCTTTCTAAAGTACCGCCCATTGATACCATCAAGCTTTCTGTTACCGTAAGCTTTTCCTTTCCTTTCCTTTATTTCTTAAACTGATTTGAGCCTTTAGATCCTTCGTTTTCTGGCCAAAAGTATTGGAGACTCGTTCCAGAGGGACCAAATGAAGCCTCATGAAGTGACTAGAGCTTATTCCACATCCTTTGATGTCAAAGAACAGCAGCTTCGTGCCAAGTCTGACCGCTACCAGAACAAGATCCGCAAGGGCCAGAACCAAGTAAGTTTCTTCAATCTCCTTCATTTAGCTTACTCAAACCTTTTGTCTATAGCAAGTTGACATTCAAGTGTCCGCTCTCAATGGAGTTGGAGCATATAGTGTCCATGCGGAGATTTCTCAAGCTGGGCATGATGTTGCTAGATTTAGGGCTGATGGTGACTTGGCTGGAAAGGCAGTGTCCACCATTACAATCTTGGGTAGAGAGGACCCCACTCTTGCTGAGGTGAAGAGAGCCAAGATCATTCTCATGGCTCTTCAAGGCAAGATTAGTGACTTTGGTTCATGGATCTGCAAGATCTTCTTTGGAGAGGATGTCAAGTGGCCAGCTGAGTGGTCTCAGTCACCTGCCCTTCCCATCAAACTCAAGCCTGATACCATCCCTCGTCCACTCAATACCTCCCAGCAAAAAGCTGTCCGCTGTATGCTTGATGAGACTGACTCTACCAGAGTGACTATCATTCAGGGTCCTCCTGGGACAGGCAAGACAACAGTCATTGCCTCCTATGTCATGAGGGCTGTTTCTGGAGGGAGATCTGGGATCTGGCTTATAGCCCAGTCCAACATAGCTGTTAAGAACATTGCAGAGAAGTTGGCTGATTTTGGTCTATCCAAGTGGAGGCTTTTGGTTGCTGAAGAGTTTTATAATTGGTAAGTATTTTATATTGGTTGAGATTCCTTCTCATTGGGTTCTTTTTATCAGGCATGACCACCACTATACCACTATCAAGACCAATACCATCACTAGTGGTGGATTTTTCCAGGGAAGACTCCATGAACTGAGTGGTTGCTCAGTTGTCCTCTGTACTCTCAGCATGCTCTCTAGTGATGTGCTGATGAAGCAGGGTGCCTTTAGGAGAGCTCCAGTTCACACTGTGGTCATTGATGAAGCCTCTCAGATAGAGATTGGAGATTATATCCCTCTTTTCACTAATTTCACTACCATTAGAAAAGTTGTCTTCATTGGAGACAACATGCAATGTGAGTTTTTCTTTTCTTTTATTGGGTTTATTTTCAAAGGCTGGTCAGTACCACCTCATGGCCAAGATGATATTGAAGACCTTCAGAGTATCTTTGAGCTTGACCATCTGGTTAAGCAGGATACCCCCTCTGGTAAAAATCCCTTTATCTTTCTTGACACTCAGTGTAAGTTCTCTCTTCTCTGTTGGACTTTGGAAATTCAATAACCAATCTCATGTTAGATCGAATGCCCCCACAAATTGGAGACTTTATAGCTCAGACTGTCTATCCCACCAAGGCTGAGGATTCAGAGGCCCTCCTCAAGTCTAGTGATCATCATCCCTTAGCAAATCAGGAGTCTTTTCTTTGCTACTTTGTCAATGTTACTGGAAAGCAGATTTCTGAGGGAACCAGTTGGAAGGTAAGGGCAATGACAAGGATGATTTCATCACATGTGGACTTATTTCCATTTCAGAATCTAGAGGAGTGTCAAGCCATTGTCAAGCTTGCTTCCACTTTCCAGGCTGAGGGTAAGAAATACAGGATCATCACTCCCTATGACTCTCAGAGGTCTCTCATTGAGGAGGAGCTCAAAAAGGCTGAGCTGGAGTGGGGTGACAGGTGCTTCAATGTGGATTCCTTCCAAGGTGAGTGTGTTTTGTATATTGATCACTTGGTAGACACTAATTCTGGTGTAGGAAATGAGGAAGACTACATCATCATCTCCCTAGTCAGGTCTAGGGACCTTGGGTTCCTTTCTGACACAAGGAGAGTGAATGTCATGCTCACCAGATGCAAGAGGGGGATGATCATCTTCACCAGCAAGGCTTACATTGAGAACTATGCTGGTCCAGGCAAGTCACTCATTGGCAAACTGATCAGTCACTGGTATGAGAACTCTGCCTGGATTGAGGTGGGTGATCTGGAGGAGACTCCTTTTGTTTGAAAGCTTCTTTTGTTTTGTTTTCTTGTTGTATGCTGCCAGTGTGTAATGTTTTGTACTTTTACCCCCTCCCACTCCATCTTCCACCTTGTCCCCCCCTCTTTTTTCTGTTGTCTGGCTGTCAAATTTGCTTTGCTTTGCTTGCTTTGAGGTTCTTGCACCACTCCATGTCCCTCTGTAGTAGTTTGCTTTGTTTGTTCTGGAAGTGCAAAAAAAATGTTAAAAAACCCCAAACCCTTGTGGATGGTCAGAGGAATTGGTTACAGAGGTATGACACCTGTGCTCTGGCAATGGTGAAGCTTGATACATTGAATCACTCAAATCATCACTTTGATGTCAACCTCGAACTTGGATCATCACATGCACAACTCGACTAACAGGTTGAACATTCTATTCTCCATATACAGCCTGAGATTGTCATACAGGGGATGCAACAGGTCACCGTACAAGTACTGATCACAATCTGTTAAAACTGTACCTGTCATCAATCCGTATTCACTGGTACCCGCAACGATCAATGCCATCGGGTTCAAGGAAATAGGAAGGGCTTCATGTTGTACAATAAAATGAGGATCGGGTTTCAAGAAAGCAAGCAAGCGGTAGGAAATGGATGTGGACAGACTCAGAACGGGGAGAGAGTAATGAATGCAAGTTTCAAGTTGTACAAGCCCAGCACGTGCAAGGGAGACCAGATAAAATCGTGAATGAGCGTTGAGCAACACGCGTCGACGATAAGTGTGCAAACAAAACAATGTTTGACCTGGCAGCGGCCCTGTCAAGACCACAAGTCTCAATCACGTCACCCGTCCGAGACAAACTTTTTCGGTCTCAAAGCAGAAAGAAAGACTGCGGCCGACTGTGTCGCCACTGGCAGGCCAGCGACGCAACGGGCAAGGTTCGTGGTCACCATATCCTCCCTGTCGCTTCGCGTCTGGAATGCTTGTGAACAGTGTCATCGAGGGCCCCGTTGTACTGGCGCACGGCGAGACGCAAAAGTAGGCGGACACGGACGAACGTGTATTTCGGTAGGGCTGGACGGGGGCGATAGGAGGAGCTGTCGCCGGGACCGTGTTCCCGGTCGATTGGTAGGACGTGGCAAGATTCGCTGGGGATGGCGGGGCGGGGGTTGCACTTCTTTGAAGGGGATGGAACGAAGGGGATCGATGGACAGTGGGTGACGAGACAGAGGAAGGGATCTGCTGTGGAAGCGAGGGTACTCTGCTATGGCCTCGAGTGCCGGTTTCCACCGGTGCAGAGGGCGCAGGAATGGGATCGATATTGGATTGTCTGTGGAGATAAATACCCAGCTGGGTCCGGGCCTTTCTTGCGCGCAACTTGGACATATATGTTGAACAAGTTACCCACATACCATATGGTGTGCGAGTGTAACCGAGAGTTTTATTTGAGCGAATCAATGTCCCAAAACTCGACCGCAAAGCGACAGGGAGGATATGGTGACTACTACTAGCGAACCTTGCCCGTTGCGTCGGAAGAGGGACGAGGTCGGTGTGGATGGGCAGCTCAGGCTATCAAGACTCCTGTGCATTGTTTTCAGTATTGTCCGTCGTCTATTGTGTACTTACCTTGCTTTCGATTTTAATCCAATTTTACGTTCATGGAACTAGCATGGTGGCGAGAACTTGCAACCAACTTCCACTTTAGGGGTGTCCATGTCCTGGCGTCTGTCTGTCTGCTTGAATTGCCCAACATCGCAGATCTCTCTAGTAGTCCTTTATCTCCCTTTCACATAACCACCATACTTGCATCATCATCGTGATGTTCCAGTTGGCCCAATCGGCGCTAGCATCGACTAGATATCAGCCCCACGCCCACGGCGGTCCATCACAGGTCCAGAGCGACGCGCGCTTGTCCACAAAGGTCTTAGAGATGGGAAAGGACCATGTGGTCTCGTTCGCGGGTACCAGCCAGTTCACGGCGCAGGGAGTCTCCGCATGCGGCCTCGCTGCGTTCAACTTTGCCAGGATCGGGGTTCGCATCGAGCAAAAGAGGAGAAGCATGGCGGACGTCTTGAACGAGCTGAGCACAAAGGAAATCGTAGAGGTGAGTCCATCGTTGGGTCGCGACGTGAACAGTGGGGAGTGCGAGTTGTTGTGCAATGTCGTCTTGGTTGCTTCGAGTCGCATTGCACAATGCACTTGTACCAATTCCAGGCGCGCGGGCCTCTTCTGTCGATATCGGTTGTGACGAAATTCTTTGTTTTGCTCTGCTAGGAAATCGTCGCCATCTGTGCAGGATGGTCTAGCAATCTTCATCTGGAGGTGGAGGAGATCCACGAGCTCCCGGTCTTTATCAGATTTCTCAAGCTCACGTCCGTCGAGTACGGTCCTCCGCAACCGTCATTCTTTCGGGAGATCCTCAAGTGCGTCACCTCACTCACACATCCATCTCTCTCAGACAAGACTAACGATAGCTGTACGCCGCACAAATTCGCAGAAAAATGAAACAAATCGAAAAATCAACGGTGATGATCATCACACGCCCGCCCGAAATCATCGCCTGCTTCAAGTTTGCCAACTCGAATCCGCAAAGTTCCACCACTCGGACCATGGTCGACGATCCCGTCTTTGTGGTGTTCGACTCACACCCGCGTCCCTCGCATCCTCAGGGGGCTGGTCTGTCGTTTAGCACCTCGATCGAAAACACGGCGCGCACGCTGAGCGATATCTTGCCCACCATGGACGAAAGCATCTACAACTCTTCCGACTATGGTTGGCAAGCACAGCTTCTTGGAAACTGCTCAGCGCATGTGTACGTCGCCCGGCATCGGTCGAAGGACCACGACGAGTCCATCGTTCAGTCCAGCTTGTCTATACTCACCATGCGGGCGCAGATCGCGGAGATCAAGCGCGAGAACGAGGAGCTGAGCTCTGACAATAAGGAGCTTCTGTTCGAGGTCGATCGCCTGAGGGCCTCTCTGCGGCAGGAACAGATGAAAGCGAAGCAGGCTGCTTCCGTTGTTCGTCCAGAGTTTCTGCCACGAGCGGTGGGCCGTTCGTTTGGTTCGTATAGCCATGCTGTCGCTGGTCCTTCTCGGACGTCCGGCGCGCATTATCGTGATGATAAGATGTCATCTGCTGCTGCATCTGCATCTATCAAGCGCCCTAATCCTGCGCCTCCTCAATGGCGGGCAACTGGTGCCACTGGGGCTCAAAGCATCTTTGCCGACAATCCACCCCCCGTCCCTTCCAAATCTCCGCCTAGCTACGACGACCTCGACTTTGAGACCATATCAAACGAAGATTCCGAAGGAGATATATGGGTCGAAACTTCCCTCGCTCATCAGCTCCAAACCGAATTTGACAAGGAAGACCAACTGCTCCGTCGAGAGCAGGCGGAGCTCGCGCAGTACGTCCAAGCCACGTTCCAGTGCAGCATATGCATGGAAGACCTGCCCGAGGACGACGTTGCCAAAGTGGAGGAGTGCGTGCACACGATGTGTAGGTCATGCTTGCGGGGGTTTGTCGCCTCCAAGATCGAGGAACATCGGTACCCAATATTTTGTCCGATGTGTACCATCTCTACGGAGAGCAAGGCTCAACCTGCTGGTGCGTTCTTGTTTCACTTTTCCCCGCCGTTTTCCCGTGGTCAAAGTCACTGATTTTCGTTGCGTTGGTTGGGCAGCAATCTCGAGGTTCTTGATCGAACAACTTGGCGTCAGCGAAAAGCAGTCTCAGATCTTGACTGAGATGGAGCTGGCCGAGTTTACCATCCAGATCCATTGTCGACGGTATGTCGTCTTTCCACCCCCTGTGTCGTTACGTTTGGAAATGACACGGTATCCAACAGTTGCCAGCGTCCTGCCTCTGTGGACCGCGAAGACTACTCGGAGGCGATCAACATCGTCTGTCCTCAGATGGACTGTCATTACGTGTGGTGCAAAAAGTGCGAACAGGAGATCGCCATGGACAGTCCGAAGCATTCGTGCGACGGGTCTTCTGAGCTGGCGCATTTGATGAAAGAAAAGGGGTGGAAACATTGTCCGAGTGGGTGGCGTTGCTTCTTTTTCATGAGACTGAAAGTGCTGACCAACGAACGACGCAACAGATTGCACGACGCCGATCCAAAAGGATTATGGGTGTAATCACATGACGGTGCGTGTTTGTGTACTTGCTGGATGACATTGACAATGGATGGTGATGCGTTTGTCTAGTGCATCTCGCCTGGGTGCAACACCCACTTTTGCTACATCTGTGGGGACATGATCGTCCGATCCGCGCTCAGCCAAGAGATCAATCAGGCTGTCTCGGCCCACTTTCGCAAGTGTCAGCTGTTTGAAGTGCCAGCTTGATTTGATGTACGCGTCAAAGGAACGGAAACGGCTGACAGATTTACGGAGGCTGTGTGGCATTAGAGGAACGGGCATCTGATACAGTGTACCTTGCGACACGGTCGATCTGGCTTCATTTCGGCCATGTGACTGCGATTGAAGTAATTATCATGCGTCAGAACGATACGTCTGATTTCAAAGACGGATGCGTCAATGGAGCACAAGTTGTGACTTCAGTCTCGGCGTTCAAATGAAAGAGACAGAATCGTCAGTGACTGACACCCCATAGTACGGAGCAGGTAATCGAGACGTGCAGAAGCGTGACAGGTTAGTTCAATTTGCGGGCGAGCTATGCGAGCAACTCAAACGAGGCTAGCTCTCACTACGAATCGTGCGAGTGATCAATATTATTACGAGTGAATCCAACCAAAAAAAAGATCAAGGGGCGGCATCCATTCGATTCAAAAACTAATGCCTGTCCTTACGAGTCGTTCTAACACCTTCTAACACTATTACCGACTCCACTCTGGCGTCTATTTTTCAAACAGTGCCAGCATTCGGCCTCGCGGTGGGAACCAGCAATATTAATGCTCGAGAGGTAACGTTCAATGCAATGCAGATTAAGCAATAAGATTGTTAGGGTATAGTCGAGAGCAGGAGTCCGAGCAAGCATTATGAGACGTGTGGCACTTCAGGGCTTTGGACGGGGCGTGAATTTGAGCAGGCATCCATCCTTGGGGAAAAGCGTTGCAATAATCCTGTTCATAATTTGAAGGACGGTCAGCACACAAATTACCACACGGAGCGCAAAACGCACTGGACTTTATCGCTCTCGGGCGTTTGATGGTGTTCCCAATCGGTAAGCACGCTAGCAATGGCAAGGACGAGTCCAATGTTCAATTGTGCATACTCAAGACCGATGCACTTGTGAGGACCACTGCCGAACACGAGGTAGTTTTGTGGGTTGGTGTTGGCAGAGTTCTTGGGATCGAGCCAACGTTCGGGGATCAAGCTGTCGTGGTCGGGATACACTGCAGGGTCATGCAAAGAGTTATAGAACGACGGGATCACCATGCTGTTGGCAGGTACAGTGTAATCAGAAGTGATGGGGAAAGCCTTCTTGGCCCTGTAGGGAACCTGACAACATATTTGTCAAAAACGCGCTCACAGAAAGTAGCGACTGAAATTACCATCGTGACAGGAGGCTTGACGCGCATGCTTTCCTTGACAAAGGCCTTCAAGTAGGGCATCTCCTCCATCATCTCCAGGGTCATAGGCTTGTCGATGTCATTACCCCGAACGCGATACTGTTCTTCACGAATCTTGACCAAGAGCTCTGGGTTGTCGGCAAGGTGCTGGAAGCCGTAAATCAAGCCACTACTCATTGCATCCTGAGAGGCAAACAAGAAAGAGAAGACGACCATTGCCATCTCGCGGTCACTGAAATCTTTGCGACCCTTATAACCGGGGGCTTGCAGTTCCTTGACCCACTGCTCAAGCATGCACTCTGGTTCAGCGCCCTGTGCGACGGCAATCTTGGACTTTGCGGCGGCCATCTCCAACCATTTGAACGCGACTTTGCGAGCTTGAATGGCTTTATAGACCTTGGTACCCGGAAGAGCAAGGGGAAAGTTGACGAGTTCGAGGGCACGAGTGATATCCCAATACTGTTGACTGATCTCAACGGCACCTTGTTCGGGGATGTGGTTACCGCAAAAGACACGGAGTGATGTATGCATGTTGAGATCACGTGCTGTCGTCATGATCGCCTTGGGTGAATGATCTTTAGCATGGTCTGCCAGCCAGCGGTTCAAATGCGTGCGAGTGATGCTGTCCTGAATAGGCATATAGATACTTGGAAGCGATGAGAAAGTGAATCTAAAAGCCTCGGAGTGAGATACTTACCTAAGTGCTTTACGCGTAAACAGGGTATTCAGGACGCGTCTATACTCTACGTGACTTTTGCCAGTGAGGAAAACCCTGGGAAAGAAGGGTTATGTGAATCAGTCGCTTGGGAACAGATAACAGGCACGAACCAGTTGTCTGGCATAAGTATCGACTTTGCGGAGTGGACAAGACAAGGTTCTGCGTGATTTGGCGAGTTGAGTATCTTGCGCGAGTACTCGTTCGAGGAGGCCATGACGATAAAGCTAGAGGAAGGTGTCAACAGTCATATGACGCGTATAGGAAGACGCGACGCACATGTTGAACACGCTGATAGCACAGAGAGCTCCCGAGTTCCACTGAGCCATGTAGCCCTCCATGGTGGGCTTCATGGAGTCAGCAAACTTGCCGATGACTGGAATGGTCCATGTCGCGCCAGGAAGATGTCTCTTCTTGTACCTGTACACGGACTGCTCAAGAACGAGTAGGGCACCGAGGATGGCGAGGGTCGTGAAGAGCCAAGTTACGGTGGACTTAGGGGCGAAGAAGGAAGAGACTGGGATGTCAACGAGAGGGGAAGAGGCAAAGGATGGGCTGGGGACGGGAGAGGAATGGCGACGAAGGAGGGAGGACGCCATGTTGGACAGGTCACTGCTGTCAAAAAACCGAATCTATTTATCGTAATCATACCATGGACTGATTTTTTTTGGGCCAATCAGCTTCCGAGCGATGTATGTATGCGCACAGCCACCATTGACGCACCTGCTATCGCCTAAACAATTCGCCAATCTTTGCCAACTTGGCCTTCCTGAAGAAATAAGTATACTGGCAAACAAGCATGTGCATAAGTACTAGTGATGCGGCCGATACTATAATCGTCGCTGGAACGGGAAAAGCTTGCAAAACAATCAGTCGCTTCGGTTATAATGTCAGGACGAGACAACAATATTCCCACCGTTCATCCCCTTCAGCCATCCATTCCCACGCCACAATTACGGCATAGAATCAAAGGTCTTGGCAAGGAAGCAACAACGGGTTTGAGCGCAATGATGAGGTCGCCTCTAATAGACTAATAGACTAGGTCATCTAGGCCTTGGCTACTCAGTTCTTCTATCACCTTTCGGGCCATTTGAGACGAAAAGAATGATCATACGCAAACCGACTTGATCTCAGAAAAGCGCATGGGTCAGTGGGTTATTACGGAGCTTACGGAGCTGACTATATGTACTTACTCGTCTGAAACACTACATCAAGGCAACCGATTCGGAGGCATGTGTATCTGTCCCAGATTTGCAAGTAAGTGATGCGCGTTGAATGGACAGAGTTGCAACGAAAACAGTATCACTATGGTCGTTCATGTCCAGATTCGCACTGGCCACCCCCTAGCTTGAAGAAGCAATACTCCCGTTCGGTAAAAGATTCAGATCTGATGAGTTTCCATATTTTAGTAGACGCGAATGGGCTGAGGTCGATGATCCACCCACAACAGCGAAGGAAAACTACAAGGAAACCCCGGATCATGGTGCCAATCCATGAGGTTGGGGTTTCACCATCCCTTGTGACTTCTAAGTTCTGCCAGGTAGAACCTCATCATACATACCAACACCTCCGTATTTCAGGTGTCAATATATCCTTGGCCTGCCAGCAATGCATTGATGCTCAAAGTACACGCTGAAGCTTCGAGCTATCTTTTCGGAGTTCTTGGGTGTTTGATTGATGGCAGCGCGCTGGCTTCCTACAGGCTTTGCCGGCCCACCAGGAGTTTGTCCACAATGCACCCACACCAAATTGTCGCTCTGGCAGGAGCAACAAGGCTATCATAGAAAGTGCATGATTCGCATTTTTATGATGCTCCGCACGAGGCAGATTGCAAATACATTTTACCCGAAGGTTTGATCTTTAAATTCTTCAATGGAAGAAGTGGAAGTCAAACAATCAAAGGAATAGACCGCCGACGACGAGGGCAAATGTCGACCCAAGGACACCCTGCATGCTAAGCCCTGCTCCTACTCTGGCAGCGCTCGAAGAGGTACCATTAGTCGATGCCGTCAAGTTGACTGGAGCAGGCGCGGTGGACGCGTTCAAGCTCATGTTGGCGTTTGACGCAACAAAGGTCGGTCCACCCCCTGCACCAGTGCTGTTGACGTTGGGGGCAAGGTACGGGACATAGGCGTCAGGATTTAAAGCACCTGGGAACGTGCCTGTCAAGTTCATCAACGGAATCTCGCTGCCCGTGAGGTTGTTGTTAGTGTACAAGGTGGTATTCGCGACGATGGAAAAGACATCTGAAAGGAACATTGCTCGTGAAACTCAAAGCAAGAGCACCAGGGAAAGGGAGCGCACTAGCAACGGTCTTGTTGGTGTCCTGGCGGCCCAGGTTGCCAAGCTCCCAGTTGTTTTGAACAGTTGAAAGACTGACCGGGTCGAATAAGTAACGAGCTGGACCAGTATGAACAATGTTCCTTACGTCGAGTAGTGAGTATAGAATGTGCTATCATTTGTGCCACGTAGATTTTCCGGGATGACACCGCCGAGTAAAAGAGTGTAAACCCGGTTGTTAATGGTATAGGTTTCGCTCCTATCGGAAAAGGATGAGCACAAGTTTCGTTGCGCATAAACTGACGTACTCGTCAAAAGTCACCAAGATCAGTGTCTTTTCCGTGTTGAAATTGATGTCTGCAAGCAGCGGCACCAGCCAGTAGCTCAACCAAGATCCAGTATACTCGATAGTAGTGTCATGTGCGTCGCTGTGATAATGTTAGCACGATGCACCAGCAAACTGTAGTGACTAACTCTCGGAGATTGGGCGTGACAAAGATCCATTGAGAAAGACTATTGTTGCCAAGCTGCATGACGTATGCAGGTTCAGCAAAATCACGAGCTAACACAACTAGACCACACTCACATCGACAGCAAAGTCATCAAAGTTCCTGATACGTGCAGCACGCGTGGTATTCTGACCGACAGAATCATAGATAACACACGGATTGTGTTTGCGTGCGTAGTACGTATAGCCATCCGGGTTGGTGAAGTTAAAGCCTGCATATCCATCCGTAGGCATATTTTCCTGGTAGGTTGACCAGCTGATATCTTTCTGCTCTAAGAGGTCGATGATTGTCGACATATTAGAGGGAATAGAAGTGAAATCATCGCCTGCTAGTCCGAAGAAGTCGCCCCCGACTGATGAGACGTAGTTTGGTTGACTAGGGTGAGTCACTCCATAGTAACTAGTGAGTGTGATACCCTGGGAACTCAGGTTCTGGAAGACATCGTTCGTTGCGGCTTGAGCAAAGTCTGTGTTCTCGAGCCAAATCTGGATGAAGCGGTCGAAGACTTTGCCAGACACGTTGGGGGTGTTGGTAATCGTGTTGTTTGAGGCACCAACGTAGAAGGGTGACGTGTCCGTCGGTCTGTAGAACGATGTCAGAGCTGCAATTATGAAACATTGTGGATAACAGAGTTGGCTTACGCTGGGGCAGGGGCAGTAAAGGTGGACGCGAGTGACGCGCAAACGGCCTTCGCCGCTGCTACCAGAAGGATTGAGCGCTTGGTCACCATAGCGATGGAATGCAGTCAAGGCCGGAGTCCTAGGTGTGGGTTGAAGTCAGGCAGAATGTGCAGCCAAACTTGGGGCATAATATACCCTCTCACTCCGCCGCCGCACGTGGATATTGCTCGATTGCGCGCCTTGAGGGTCTATTAAAAGTGGAATCAGCACACCTGAAACCGTCATCAAGAAGCTGTCTAACCCCGGGCCGCCGTGATGCATTGATGATTTCCGTTGAGCTGCTGCACGGACTTCAAACATGTCTTGTTGGTCGCTGTTACGGTGCGCGCCTAAACTGCCAACTGCACTGGCCTACGCAATGATTCGGTAAATCAAGATGCGACCGCGAGGTTAACGATGTTCATTCGGAACAAGCAGGGTATTGGCCGACCTGCGTGAATCTCGATATCAGTGCCTTCCTGCGACTCCAGTTCGGAGGGTTCCACATGGTCAAATCGCACAGCATGGATGTGGCACATCGCGGAAACCTTACCGTTTACTCGGACCTGGCTGCAATGTTTTCTCCAACCATGCTGGGAATTAAAGTTTGGAACTCTTTTTCTCTGTAACACTAGGCCTAATATTGTGAGTTTACTGGTGATGGGCCACTGCGTGTCTTGTGTATTACTCACATTCAGGAGCGTGGGTACGATTTTGCTGTCCCTTCTATCTCCATGCAGGTCGTAAATGAGCATTGCATGATGCACGGTGATGATAGTACGGATGACAGAGGTTCTCAGAGTCAAGGCACCCAGCAATGGGGAGAGGAAACTTGACAGGTATCCACGTACCTCTGCTTCACACCTCTGCAGTCAACCCGTCTTCGTGCCATAGTACGAGATGACGTAACGGTCTCCACAAGCTCACCTTGACACCATTCAACGTTGCAACATTGTAAGCTTTACCCATGCACCCAAGTATTGCTATAAATAGCGCGCTGGAACGCGCAAGTAAATTACTATCATCAGTCCGTCACATACAAGCAATATAAGCTCCAAGCATTGCTCTACAGCAGAAGAGTAGCAGCAAATACAGCGCTCATAGCCGACACCAGATGATGAGCCTGAACGAAGCTACCGACGGCACCACTGGTTGTGGTTGTGCTGTTCAGGGCCGTCAGGTTGACGGGAGCTGGTGCATCCGAAGCATTCAACATCATGTTGGTACCGTTCGCAACGAAGGTCGGTCCACTTCCACCACCAGTCGCCGAGGTGTTGGGCGCGAGATAAGGAACAAAGTACTCAGGATTCAACGGCCCGGGGATGGTCGCAGTAATATTGAGGGGAGGAAGTTGCGAACTGCCTGTAAGGCCATTGTTCTTGTAACCAGTAGAATTGGCGACGAAACTGAAGACATCTAAGATCAAGGTGAGACACTGTCACGCCTAACCATGACAAGACACTCACTGGCCAGGGTCTTGTTAGTGTCACCACGCCCGAGGTTACCAAGGTTCCAGTTCGCTTCGACCGTCGAGAGACTAAGGCAACATAAAGACAAGAAAATGAAAGCTCGGTGGATGTCTTACGTGGAATAGTGAGTATAGAATGTATCATCGGTGGTATTTTTCAGGTTTGCGGGAAGAGCACCACCGAGGAGAATAGTGTATACTTTGTTGCTAACGGTGTACGTCTCGTTCCTTGCAAAGTTTGCGATTAGTCCCACATGCTTTCCTGTGTGCTTAATTTCGCTCACTCATCGAAAGTCAGCAAGATCAATGTCCTAGGTGTATTGAAGTTGGGGTCTTCTAGCAAGGGGTAGAGCCAGTACTGGAGCCATTGTGCAGCAAAAGCGGCACTTGTGTCGTGGCCATCGCTAAAAATCCGATTGTCAGAAAGCGCTTCCGGAAGATACAGGAAACCCAAACACGAACTTTCTGAGATTGGGGGTAACGAACACCCATTGAGAGATGGAGTTGTTCCCAAGCTGAGAGAAAAATTGTTACTACCGAATAATAATGTTTAGGTTGTGAGTGAGAGCTTACATCGACGGAGAAGTCGTTGAAGTTCCTGATACGCATGGCGCGCGTCATGTTCAAGCCGACTGAATCGTAGATTACAAGAGGGTTGTGCTTGCGGACGTAGTAGGTATAGTTGTCCGGACTCGGGTTCGTGTAGTTGAAGCCAGCGTAGCCATCACTAGGCATGTTCTCTTGGTATTCGGACCAACTGACGCCCTTCTGATCTAGGAGGTCCGCAATGGTACTCATGTTGTTTGGGACCTGTTCGAAGTTATCACTGGCTAATCCCCAGAAGTCACCACCCCCAGCGCCAACGTAATTGGGCTCGCTCGGGTGGGTCAAACCATAATAGCTAGTGAGAGTAATGCCCTGTGTCGACAGGTTCTGGAAAACTTCTTGGGAGGCTGCCTGAGCATAGTCGGTGTTCTCCAGCCAGATTTGGATGAAGCGATCGAAGACGGCACCCGGGACAACGGGGCCATTTTGGATGGTTCCATTTGATGCGCCGACATAGAAAGGCGAGGTATCCGTGGGTCTGATTGAATTAACAGATCAGTTATCTGCCAAGAGCGCCAAGACGTGATACTGACGCGGCAGCGGGGGCAGTGAATGTGGAAGCCACCGCTGCAAAAGCAGGCTTGGCAAGTGCACCGAGAACGAGAACGGCAGAAACAGACATGCCTAGAGTTGTCAAATGTTGTTACCACGAGATGGTTTGAAGGCAGCAGGCGTCTTCGCATGCATGATCTGCTAGGTATTTATGCAAATCGAAATCGGCGACACGCCCACCGGATCCCCACAACAACGGCGATAGTTTCTTGGTCGGCATAGAGCTTTGGATCGCGAACGTGCTTAGACTAAGAACGTTCGCGATTGAGCGGTGGCAGTGGTGGTTGGATTCTGTCCAAAAACGGACTTGCAGTCTCAGGGGAGAATTTTATGTTCTATTCCGGTCCAGGAATAGAACCTTCCAAGCTCGCGCACGAACGTGTCTTGCGCGAACCTTGTGGTACCCCGACTATTCGGTAGCGTCCGGACACACTGGAACTCCCCCTGTTCTATATTTGAAGGTCAGGAGGGGACTAAAGACCATTGTTCCGCACCGTCTTCGGGGCCCGACGCGGGCAGGGATGTTTTGAACAAAAAAAAGGTGACGTCCGTGCGATCCATGTGTTTTTCAGCGGAATTCCAGTCCTAAAATGAGGAGAATATAACATGGCCAGAAGCCTTGCCACACATGCACTCGAAGCTGCGCCAAGATCCCCTTTGGTGTAGCGTGCATGATAGACCTCGAGAAATTGATCATCGATCATTGCATTCATTCTAGCCTAACCGATCGCTGATAGGCTTGTTGGTTCATTTGATGGCTTGAGCAGCGCGCTTCATTTTTGGATTCCAGTCCTCAGTTTGCGGTGGGTAGGTGAAACCCCACTGTGAGCCACAGTCGGAGAGCGAAAGGTTAAATTCTGCGCGGCGCTGTCTGATCAGAGTTGGCAAGAAACTGACAAGGAAAGCCTCGTGAAGATTGTGAATCCTGTGGACATTGACATGCGAATCGAGGTCCCGTGAAATTGGACTTTCTCGCCTAGGTTTCATGTCATCTGAACGACTGTGTAACACCAGAATCCGCGGAGCAGGGCATCAGGATTTTCTCATGGGCCATGGCACATCAGTAATAGGTTGTGAAATTCCAAAGCCTGGCAGAATCGCCGCGTCTGCCAGTGCTGGGGTTGATATGCAGGTTTTTAGACAAGTACTTACAGTGTTGAATGAAATGATCCTAGAATCTAAGACCCATCAGCATCGACTCGGACATCGTGCCGTGCTGTGACAAGTTGGGAAAATGGGCGCACTTAAAGCGAAAGCCTGTGATCAAGGCATGTGGTCCGGGAGCATTAACCAGAATGCGGCCTAGTCATTTCAGCTTGCCGTGAAGAAACGAGCGAGGAGAAGCTCTTCGCGCTGGAATACAGTACACTCGCTCATTATGCGTACCCAGCCAAAATGCAGCGTGCTGATGCACATGAGGTTTGCACTACTGGGATACGGGCCGCCGAGTAGCAAGAGTGCAAGCCTCCTGAGGGTCCGGTCAGGCCCAGGCCCCAGCGGCTGCCAAGGGAGTCACTAGCAGAATTGCCTTTGTCACGTGGGACTGTGCCGTGGTTGTCAGCAAGCGGCCTGCGGCAGGACCTATCTAGTACATCGCATTCCTTGAACTTCGCGCCCTGCGACGATCATCCATCGTACGCCCCCTCTAAGACCCCACATTGAACTGAATGTATTAAGAGTTCTCCGTCATGGTTCGTCGTCCCTTCCAGTTCTGCTTACCCAGCCCGTGATCGTTACGAAGCTAACCTGATCCGGTGGCAGGTCTTTATAAACGAGAAAAAGTTTGCATGGTGCGGATGGTTTACCACTATGCGAGTGGATCCCATGGTTTACTGGCAGTGCTCTCCAGCGAAGCATGCATCAAAGGGCACAGATCTTCTTCATGTCACCACACGGAACGCCCGTTATTCGAAGTGAAGAAGAAGGGTCGACCTGTTTCGCAATGTCTCAAATGTCGCGAACTACGCCAGGAAAAGCATGTGCATTCCAAGTGCACTTGCACTCCCCGTCGGCCTGTCGTCGACAAGGTCCCTATCCCCGCTGCGCGCCCAGATAAGAAACGTGAGTATGCTGTAGTAACGGGGTCATCTGGGGCCGGACACTGATCTGGACACACTCTTAGCCCGTCGGTTCATGCCTAGCGTGCCTACCTTGCCTAACGGAATCTCTGACGCACTTCAGCCTTCCGCTGCCTCATCACCCCCTGACTTTAGGCAAACAGGTAAGGATCGAACATAAGCGCATACATACAGGAGCGCTAGATTTTTCCCACAGTGTATTCCCTCCTGAATCCTTGCCACTGTAAGAACATACGCCAGTGCACATGCAGGAATACACCCTGCATTCCCAGTTCCAGTTCTTCTGGAGACACAGTCGATGACTATGGACTACAGACTCTCGCTGAGGCAGCAATGTTGTTTCGTGATTCACCGGTGCAAGACTCTCCTTCCGAACACTCTTTGAACCCGTCACCTCGATCCTGCTGCGCGGGCAAGCGAGCCGTTGTACCACCACCGGCAGTTCCTCCAGCTTATCTGGATCTACCTCCCATCATCTCCGGGTCAATCCCTTCAACTTCCGTCCCCGACTTCCCCACTATGCCACCCCTCAGCAGCATCGAATCTATCGCAGGATCTGGATGCACCTGTGGACTTCACTGTATTTGTCCAGGATGTATCGAGCATCGTACTCCTCGTTATGTCGACAAAGACCACAAGGACTGTAGCGAGGGATGTGGCCACTGCGTAGACCGTACCGCTGGAATCGAACTACCTAGCCAGGATACATCAACCCTTGGTGAGAGCATAGTGGATGCTTTCTTCGCACGCGCGGCCAGTGCGCTTCCCAACCCATCAGCCGACCGTCGAACGAATTTGGAAACGGGGACTCGGAACGTCACTATTGACTCCTGCGACTCTTTTTCGGGACGATCAACTCACGAAGCAGAAGAACGCGGGGTCGCGCTTGCTTCCTGAAAGGATGATTAAGTTTAAACCTAACCTTCCCTCCTTTTTTTTTTCTGGCTAGCAGTCCTTTTGAGTTATGCTGTTCTTCCTTGGTCACTATTATCATTCTTGGAATTAGGGGTGGCGAAGGTTCTCTTGAGAAATTCTTTCTTTTATCTAGTAATAAAAGATAACGATTATTATATGTATTCTTGCCAAATCCCATTGTTACTTTACAGCAGTTTGCACAACTCATGAAACTCGCGACTCGTGATAATAATATGATGCAAACATGTACTGTACGCCGATTTTTGACCCAGTGGTCTCGAGAGTGTTTCGTTTAAGGCGAGCACATGCCATCCTGCGATCGAGCGCCACAATGGGAAAGTTCTGATCATGACTAACTTCTGCCGTTGTTCTGGGGGAGGGCGATCGGTGCTGCGCCAAGCCTTCGTCGGAAGTTGCGGTCGGACCGCGGTCCAAGGTGAAAGGCTCAGGTACGAGGCAATGTACACGGACTTCTAGTAGTGTCCGCTGGTAGGATGCATGAATATGATGATGAATCAGTGGACTGGGTCTGATCGAAGTACTTCAAGAGCAGCCCATCGTACTTTTGACAAGGGGAATCAAGTCAACGGCGCGATCAGATGTATTCTCACGAGCTGCTCCACCATGTGGCAGCTACAAGCTCCACAGTTCACGTAAATGACGGTGGGTTTGGACACCAGAAACACAGATTCAGGCGATGGATCGGTGACAAGGGGTTGGAATCTGACATCTAATGCGGTGAGATATCGATGTTTACTTTTCCGCACGTCACACGACACCGCCATGACAGGTCATTCTGACGAGAAAACAGCCTGATCAAACGATGCAGTTGTGCTGGTCGTCTAGTTTGTTAGTTAAATTGTAAGTGATGTCATCCAAGAAAATTAATGGGTCGCAGTTCCTATATTTCATTCTGTAATGGCACCAGCCTTGCTAGGACCGCTTGGTCGGAGACTGCTGAGGAAGCAACCTATATCTTACCGGCAGTATTTCATTAAAGTACATCTAAAACGGAAAGATCACACAACGCGCTGAAGGGTCGGTGCTCGATTAGATCATGCATGCGGGACGCATTGCCGAATGCTCACCTATAAGATCACAACTCCACTGGATAATCGCTCGATCCCCACCTCAGGTGGGGCCGCATTCCACTGGTTCCGATCCGACTCGAGTCCCACTCACATCTACCGCTGCGTCTCTTGAACCTCCTCCATTCTCACCTGCCACCGGTGATGACTTGGTCGATTCGAACGAGAACCGCTCCCCTTTATTGCCTCTGGTTTTGCGATGAATACTGGGACGTTTATTTGACGACAAGGCACCAGATTTGTTTTCTCTGGGCAGTTCGGTGGGACTAGGTCCGCGTTTCCCTTTTGAAGGTGACGATACACCTGATGAAGACGATGCAGATGTTATCTGGACCTGTGCACCTTCCGGACTCCAGTGGTTTGAAGGTTGCGCCGTCGTTTTCGAAGGATGGGCCCTGTGGGGGCTACTGCCGTGCTCAAACTGTGGCTTCACGACAGCCGCATCAGCCTTGTGCGTCCTCCCATACCACATCTTCGTTCCCTCTCCGTCACCGAACCTTCGCCCGCCTTGTCGCACACTGACTCCATATTCTCCCTCGGCTGAGCTAGCGTCATCGCTTGTCCCGCCATATCCCCAGAGTTCGCGTTCCTCGTCCACGATCCTCAAGGCGCCTTCGATTACAGCTGCGTGCACAAAGACGTACTGTCGTAGGCTCTGACAGAGACTCATCCGCTGTTCCCGCATATCCTGGATGACCATGAAGATAGGCTCTGCAAACGACGAAATCAAAGGCGGTGACAAGTCGCAGTGCAGCTCCCGTGGTAATTTGTAATCGACAACCGGATGATCTGCAGCAGGCTGATTGTGCTCGGGCGCACCGCAAGCCGGTGTAGCAGTCGGAGACCGGCGGAATGCCGAATTGTCCATATCCCGGGCCATAGGCGCGGTGGCCATTTCTATGCCCATGGCCGCCCTGACAGGATGGGATGGATTAAGGGTAGAATTGCTGCTCCGCAAGGCCTCCGGGGCGCCAAAGGAACTCAATTCGGTGTTGAGTCGCAAGCTACTCTCCAGCTTCCTAGGAATGGCAAGTTCTTTTGAATGATCAATGTCAGCACATTCTCGACTTTCGAGCTCCTGGGGGGGACTGGCCAGCTCGTCAGATATCGGATCCGAGCTAGGCCTAGAAATGTCCTCGGCCGCATTACCATCAAAGAGGGAAACACCCCGCTGCGCAATTCCAGATGGGAGGATGGGACTCGAGACACTTGCAACAGGCGACGACCCAAGCATTGGTTTATAGTGGCGCGAGTGAACTGCTCGTTGAAGGCTTACTGTGCTAGAATGGGCGGGTTGAGGCGGTACGGAGACGGGACGCGAGGGAGGGTCAATTTCCATATCGGAGCTTGAGCCAGTGTGAGTTGGCAAGGGCCGACGAAAAGAGACGCCGGCCTTGGTCTCGTGTTTGGGT
>JBBPOJ010000229.1:0-35770 GCA_038091395.1 Leccinum rimulosum
TGCTACCAAACACCTTCGTCGAGCATGGGCAGCAGTGTTCTCCTCGACGACCATTCCAAATATCATAATCATAATCAATGAAAATGAGCGCCCAGGGCACAGGAGTGAATGTGCGTGCACTTTTATGCCAGGCGATGAAGGCGTACATACTGAGAATGGACGACCAAACATAACCTTTGTACTTGAGCCTGAACAAATACGTTTTCCAATTTGAACTCAAGGAAGAGGAGCCATCAGAGTATGACGTAGGCAAGGCCATCGATGAACAGCGCTGACGATATAATCTGCTGAATTTATACCATTCGTGAACGAGTTCGTGCCACTGAGAAGGAGATCAGGGCAGAATTTCGAGCCAGTCAGTACTGCGACTGACACGAGTGTCATATCAGAGAGTATCGATTGAGAATTGGCCTCGTCCGGGAGAGAGAGGAAAACATGGGATATGTGCGAGTTGATATGTTATACTGTGAAATGAGTAGGTTTGTCTCGAACTGTACCCCATACAAATACGGGAACGAGACAGAAGGGACATCGTACCAGTTTCTGCATCACCCATCGTTTCTCACTTCCGCGCTCCTAGAATGTCGAACATGCATCGTACCTGTGTTTCCATCTTCAGGATGATTAACGTCGTTGAAGGAGGAGGGTATCTGAGAATGCGTGTGTGGTAAGGCTTGTCGAGCGGGTGACGTGTCCCCTGAGAACATCTGACGAGAAATGTCGCAACGAAACCGTCGTCGGAACGATAGGTGGGCTATCTTCGCTTAGGGCGTGAACCACAATAGCGATGACACGTGCGCATAAAGGCGAGCGAGCTACCGCAGTTGCACGACTCGGCATGAATTTCTGAAACGGTTGTATCGATGAAAGCGCCCAGGGCACAGGGTAAACTGCGTGGGAGTGGATGAGCGTGCACGTGTATGGCCAGGCGTTGAAGGCGTACCAAAAGTAAACGACCAGACATTCTCTTTGTATTTGAACCTGAACCAGTATGATTTCCGACTTGCGCTCAAGGGAGAGAAATGGTGAGTAGGACGTAGGCAAGGCCATCGATGAACGGCGCTGACGAGAGAAACAGAGCCGAGTGGGAGGGATAACCCGCTTTTCTTGGACGGTGGTCAGCGAGTGCAAGCATCGGCAACCAACGAAAGAGAGGTACCGATGGATACTCAGGAATCGAACGGAAAAAGCTCCCCCTGCAATGTCGCAACTGACGCGAATCCAATCGAAATCGTTGCTCAAGATTTTGTACATTCGGTCGCTTTTCTAGCTGATGGGGAGCATATCGTGGGCGGGGGAGAGGAAAACAAGATTCGACAATGGCGAGTGGAGGATGGCATGGTGGTGGGGAAGCCAATGAACGCTGGGAGTGCTATTCTGGACCTGGCAGTCACACAAGATGGAAAGTGGATCGTGGGTGGGACAAACAGTGGTCAAGTCATTGTCTGGAATGCGAAGAACCACAAAAAGGTGACAAAATTCAAAGCCTACGACGATTGGGTAATTGCATTGGACGTTTCATCAGATGGCACGAAAATCGCGACAGGATCGCATGACTCGACGCTCTGTGTCTGGTCATTTCCCGCTGGCGAGCGACTCCTCGCCGGGCCATTCAAACACGACGATTCTGTGGTCGCGGTCAAGTTCTCTCCTGACGGACGACGCATCGCTACTGCCACTTCGGAGTGCGATTCCGTTCGCACCTACGACGGCAGCAACCTCCTTGTAGACTTTTCAATCCAAGTCGAGTTGGGTTCCCACCAATCCCTCGCCTGGGCAAGCGACTCTAACCGCCTCTTTGCCTTGTCCAAAGACGGCGACATTCACTGTTTCGACGTGTCCACCAAAGAAACGCTCGCAAAATGGCGCATTCACAGCGACGACAAACCAAGGTGTATCGCACTGGCATGCAACGACACAATCATCGCAACCTCTGCTAATTCCTCGGTCTCACTCTGGGACACTAAGACACATCAACAAATAGGGAACATCATCCACCATTCCCATGATATCTCCTCCATGGCCATCTCGCCAAGGTATGATATTGCGACCGCTGGAGAAGAGGCAATCACGCTGCGGAATCTTTACGACATCCTTCCTTCATCCTACTGCAATAATGTGAGTAACGCTGCGCGTGTGAGATCTCATTCTTATCAAATTGTCCGCGGTCGCTCCAGATGCGCAGCATGCGCTTGGAGCAAGAAATCCTTCGCTTGAAGATCGAAAAACCGGATATTTACGACGTAGTTGTGGCCCTCCATGCTAGGGACGCGCGTCAAAGTGTGCTTATTGTCTGAATCACTCTACTGTCCTGATGTTCATCTCCAACAGAGGACTATATAGAGAATCTCGAGAAAACTATTCAAGAGCTCCGTAGCCAACTTGCTACGTCCAACGACGAGAAAGAGTACCTCGATGAAAGATCAAGTGCGTTCTCTTCGCTTTCCACCCAGCTTCGATGACAATGCCATTTATTAGATCGTAAAATCACTCACCTCGATGAATCGAGCAAGGAACTCCGTAGCGTGCTTGTAGGATCTAAAGGCTCCCTCGATCGACTAACCCAGACTATCAGGGCACTACGCGTTGACGCTGAGCTACCCAAACAGAGCTCATGTGCGTTTTGAACCATCCCGACTGACGGCTCTCTGACTCGTCCTCAGTATTCATGGCGCAAAAAATAAACGAGCTCGAGCTATCTGTCCAGGAAGTTGGTAACCGATTCGCCACATGTGAATATGCGCTCCGTGAATGTGACAAGAAGTATGAATGCGAAACATTGTACGCCGACGGTCGCATATATGATGCCGCACAGCACATTGCAAACATGATGACCGAGGATCTGTGGCATAGTGAACTAATCGTCCATTGGCTGAAAGGTGAGCTTGTGCATCTTGTTCTAGAATAGTATATTCAATTCCTGCCATCAGAATTCACACACCGATGTGTATCAAGGCTTCAAGAGATCGGAGACGAGGCATCAAGTTCGAAGAAACACGACAAAGCTCTTTCAGCTTACTCCACTGTCTTGTCGCTTACTCCTTCGCATCCGGAAGGTGTGCTGACGGGATGGGCGACAGATATCAGTGATATCGTAGTCAAATGCTGCGCGGCCCGAGTAGGCTTGTTGGAGGATGAACTCGTAAATGTCACTCAGGTATAAGTTGATCTCCACGGCACGTCGAGTTGACCGCGCTGACTGTACAATCAGATCACTGAACGCGACCCATCGAACTACGAGGGGTACAAAAGGAAACATGCGCTATTACATAGCCTAGGGCGTTACACTGAGGCATTCGACACTTTTGAGACGATGCTGTCGAGGATGGAGAATTCGCTTGACCCACAAGTTCAGGGTAAATTGTTCTCATTCATGTTGCACAGACAACGTGGGCTAATTTTGTGTCGACAGATATGCGGGGCTGCTATCTCGACACGACTCCACTCATCCGCCAGGTCGTCGAGCAGACCATCCAAGATATACCCCGAGTACTGGTGAACACCACCACCGGTCGTCTGCACGATAAGGAAATGCAAGCGGAAGCTTTCGAACAAGCTCCCATATTCAATGAGTTACGATCTTCCATGATCATCCGTGATCAGCTCGACTGTGCACGCATCCAGGGGGAGGTGGAGAAATTTTATGAATATGTGATGTTCTCGCATAGATGGCAGCCATCCGAGCCATCTTTCCAAATGGTCGAGAATGCCGCTATCTATGGACTACCCACATCCCCCACGATCGACAAACTCATCCACTTCTGCAAGCTCGTGCAGTCTCACAGGTTCCGGTGGGCGTGGAGTGACACATGCTGTGTTAACCAGAGCGACAAGGGAGTTCAGCAGGAATCAGTGGTTGCAATGTTCCAGTGGTATCGTCGTGCAGCACTGACTATCGTCCATCTTCTCGGAGTTCTCTCGGAATCCCAGAAGCCTGGGTCCCTATGGAAGAGCATCTGGAACACGCGTGGGTGGACATTCCAAGAGTACGTCGCGTCGAAGGTCGTACAATTCTATACGGAAGATTGGAAGCCATACCTTGGTCTGGAGATATTCAATCACAAGGAATCACCTATCATCCTCGCAGAGATGGAACAGGCAACCAAGTTTGCTACTCGGGCCCTCGCTACACTTCAACCGGGGCTGACGAGGGTGCGCGAGAAGCTGTACCTCGCTTCGAAGCGCCAAACAACGCGGAAAGAAGATATTGCATATTGTCTGTTTGGTATCTTTGATGTCTCACTCCCGGTCATCTATGGCGAGGGCACGCGAGCAGTCCGTCGTCTTCTAGAGCACATCTTGACCCAATCGGGTGACATCGCACTTCTCTCCTGGACTCAGACTGGAAACTCGAGCAGTAGTACCAACAGCTACCTCCCTGCCGATCTCACTGTCTATGACCAGATCGAGCCCCTTCACCTTCCGCAACCAATAGAGACCGCCGAGATGGACAGGATGACCATGGCTTTGCAGTCATCCTTGCCTGACCCCTTGCTCGCCGTTCGATTGTACGAGCGGCTGCACGACCTTCCCCCTCTTTCGATCATCACTGGTCGACTCCGCCTTCCTGGGTTTGTGTTCTCCCTGACATCCCTCACCGCCATCACAACGGAACCTGGATCCGACTCGAATATTCGTATTTATCAAGCCACTACGCCCATCCTCGGCGATGTACGCATCGAGACCAACGATAACTTGGTCGGAATGCACGGCTTGGTCCTGATCCACCCCTGGATCAGTCCCCTACTGGACAAGGATTTCTACGGCGGGACTCCTCAGTTTGATCTAACCATGCGTGCCCTACGCCTCGTCGTTCGAGTGAAGCAACCCTTTGGTGCACTGTTGCTTGCTCCACTGGAGCGCATGCTGTACAAACGTGTCGCGACGGACAGTCTTATCAAGGTTCAGATCCGGGCAGAGACCCCGTTGGAGGAGTTGATGAAAAGCGTGCGTACGGTCGACGTGCAGTAGTCGTGTATTGTCTTTGGCTTTGGCTATTGTGTAGCTATAACTTCCCGTACCCCTTCTCCTCGTACACCTTTTGCATCTGCACAACGACCGTGTCTAACCCCCCGAGCCACTTGTCCAGCGCCTGGCTGACTGTGTCGGCCGACACGGCAGATGCGTCGCCACTGTCTGTGTCCACGGCGAGCTTCGCGTAGAAATCTGCGCGCCTCGGGCAGGCATTCATTGCGATCTGGGTTGTTTATACGATGGTACCCATGTGGCCAGTCGAACATGACGGCTCGGATCAGACAGAGGGAACACCAAAGAAAGAGAAACTAAGAGGAAAGCAAAAAAAAAGCAGGGGGATGGAAATAATAATAACAATAAGAACGAAAGCAAGGGAAAGGGATGGCAATGGTGCGACGAGAACGGAATCGAGCACACAAAAGAGATCGTGACGCACCGAAAATATACCCTTGACGAGAAAGTTGTGGTGCCGCTTCAGGCTGGCCTCATACCCCTTTGTGAATGCCTTGCTGAGCTCGATGTTCGGGTCGTTCTGCGCGGCGTGGAGAGCCTGGTGCGTGAACAAGAGGCCGCGGAGGAGCCACATGAGTCCTTCCGTTGCAGTGTTTTTCTTCTCAGATCGTTCGCTCAGGATGAGGGCCTCGAGGGTAGCGGATTCATTGGGTTTAGCCAAGTATCTGGTCCGAACTTTCTATGAACAGGGATGCATGGATGTGTAAGAAGGTATGTGAGAGAGGAGAAAAAGGAAAATTGTCAAACAAAAAAGGATAAAGCGAAGGAATGGTGATGCGACGAGAACAAAGACCAGGGACACACCGTGATGTTGCCTTCAAGATCGCTCACGACGGGCGCGAACGCGGGGTTTTGTAAAAGTTCTGTGTATTGATGATGGTGGCGATAGCGATGGTGACGGAGATGGAGAGTAAACATCATGTGATTATCAGCGTCCACGTAGACGATCGACGGGGAAAACGCGCACGTACTGAACAAGCGCACGACTCCCTCAGAAGCTTCCAGGAAAGCGGTGGTGTCGATGCCTTGATCTGTGATGGGCACGTCGGCAAAGGACTATACCAGGAGAAAGGGAGGGCCGAAGGACACGAATGAGACACAGAACAAAGGGTTAGCTTCCAAATTGGCAGGGAAACGAAGACTTACTTGCCTTTACTGTCTCGAGAAAGGGCGCCATGGTCGTCGTGTGTAGGAGAGAGCAAGGCTGGCAAGCATGGCTGTCGCTCTGCGTTCGGTCCGGCGTAAATACTGTGTTTGGAAGTTCACAATAACAGATATTACCAAAAAAGGAGTGCAAGTCCGTGTGTACTCCGACGAGTCGCCACCGTTGCCGAGCCGGCGAGCCTACAGTAAACCAACTGCAATCATCGAGGAAACAATTTGCCATGCACATGCACATGCACAAGGAAAACCGCTCTGGACGGAGCGCAGGCAAGTTGGGGGTGAGGGCAACCACCCGGCCGCCGGCTTGCGACGACGACAAAGACAAGCGGAAAGATGGGGCCACCTCCACACCTCGAGACCTCGATGTCACGGTGCCGACGCAGACGGCGTCGAGTGACAGTCGTACGTCCTATTTCTACTACCATTTTTTCTCACCTTTTTTCTCATCCTCGCTGTGCGGTATACGTAGGAAGACTATGCGTCTGATCAGCTTGACTAGTACGGAGAAACGCAAAAAGATGAAGTATCTAGCGTGTCGTCCACCGGGACAAAGCTGGGTGGAGTCATGGCCTACGCGTTCCGGGCCTGCAAGGTACGGTGACACTATGGTTTTTAGAGGTGTCTGACCAGTGGTATCGAACCGAATCGTAGAAATGCTGCCTTTGTAGGGATGGCTGGAGACGTGCTTATTATTCAATGCGTCACTGAACCAAGCTCAAAATTTGGTCCCTTCTACCCTCTCGGAGAACCAGGAATTTTATGGTATTGTAACAAGAAAACGAACATTTTGACATCGACCAGTCTTTCCAGACTCTCTGAAGACCTCTTATCGTAACACAGGTACGTACATCGCAAAACCTCATTACCGAGTGATCCCGCTCACCCACTTTACTTTAGAAGATGCAAAGTCAAGGTCGTCGCCTCGGACATCTCCGTCTTGGTGCGCATTCAACTCGAGCGTGGCGAGCATCGTGGCAATGGATACGAAGAACGACGCGTCCGCCGCGTGCCGTCCTGATCAATGAAGAACAAGATAGATACGTCAGCCATTATTCTTGTTCGGTGTACCGTCGTCCTCTCTGAAACAAAATCTTATGCGTTTGGGAAGAAGACTTCGTCGCGAGACATGGCCCTAGCAAAAAACGGAGCATAAATTGTCAGTCCAAATCGTTGCGAGATCGAGAGATCGATGCTTGCCATACGTTCGCAACTACCGTCGCGCCTATTTCCGCATATGCATAGTCAGTTTGAGAACAACTTAGCATCTCCCAAAGAGGCGTACCCTTTGGTATGGACCACCGTCCGCGTCTTAACCTTCGCCGCTTGTAGTGGCGTGCCACGCGCCTGTCAGTGAACGATCCGAATCATCGAGACGTCAGATTACTAGATGATCTCTCCCGGGACAAAAGCGCAGGACCACCTTACCAAGAGGCACCACCGGCCGCCACCGAAAAGTTTCCGAAACGATGGTTTCGACTTACGGCAACGCAGCTCTAGTCGCCGAAATCGGGGAGACGCTCGGTTCCGAGACGACCGCGTCGATCTGTGCTTGCGCGCGCTTTTACGCCTGTGGGTTCGGGACCATGGCAAGCGTGAAGACCATCAGCATGAAGGCTGTCTGCAGAATCAACAACAGGGCGGTGAGTTGGCGACGGGAACGCGCACCGTTTCTGCCGTTATTGCAGCAAACAGTGAGTGAGTGATCCATCGCCGAGTCTCAGTGCATGATTACAAAAGGTTGATTCGTTTTACATACCGACGACGGTAAAGACGGCCGCCTCTTTCAGCGTCGAGTCAGACTTCGAACTGGCCAACCTGAGCCTCGCATGAGAGCGAAGTGGTTCGACACTATCGAGGTCGCCGGGGGTGCGTCCTGAACTCTCCGAGCACAGAGATTCAAGGCCAAAACAAACCCAACGCTGTATTATGGAACCCCCGAAGAGGGATGAACTCACCATGCGCTCTTCGACGTGCTGGTAAGGTATCAGTTGAACGCATGTTAGCGATCTCCGCAAGAGAGCGTGCTTACGAAACGGGAACAGTTTGAGGAGGAAAGTATGGGTGCAATGATGCAGATACCGATGGGAATTTTGGATCATATTCATGATGAGTTTTCAAGCCTTGCGAAACTGCATGAGATGGAGGGTGAGAGAAGCGCTAGCACAAGATGCCTGATGAACGATCTGCCTGTACGATCGCCAGTGTTCTCCG
The DNA here is from genome assembly GCA_038091395.1 of Leccinum rimulosum. Lineage (NCBI taxonomy): Eukaryota > Fungi > Basidiomycota > Agaricomycetes > Boletales > Boletaceae > Leccinum > Leccinum rimulosum. The sequence continues at coordinate 8,362 of JBBPOJ010000229.1, forward strand.
TAGCGGGCGAAGGAAAAGATGCAATAAAGGTCATAACTGAGGTGAATAATAATGCGGTAGAGCAAGTGAGCATTGTCGATCTGAATTGTCCGAACGCACAATATGTGCTCGCACCTCGTGTGAAGCGACGAATGGTTGGTCTGAATTTTGAACGCCTCTGGAGAAATTCCACGGTGACGCGCTGCGATCCCAGAACCACTATGTCCCGGTCCAGAAGGCGGGGGTAAAATAGGTCGCCTATGATATGCTCAATATTTGGACTACGATGTAACATCGCGTGATCATGCTCACCATAGATGGTGTGCCAGTCCGTGTATGTTTTCCTTCAAGGTTCCCTGAGATTGATTGAAAGCACGTTTCCTAGAAGTGGGACCTGAGGTGGTCCCGGGGGTAGAGAAGGCACTTTTCTCTTCATCTTACGCTGAAGAAGATGCCGGACGACATATATGGCCAAAATTACCACTAGGTCGGCCACCGAAAGGCAAGCAACAATGATGGCATGACGGATGAGGGAACAACGACGAAAAAACTTGTATAGCATGGAATACCGTTCTATATAGGCGTTTCCATCTTACAAGGCGTGGATGCCTGGAGATCGGAGAGTTGGGATTAAAAATTGGCAATTGGTATTGCTTAGGTCGAAATGAGAGCTCGAGCCTCAAGAACGTCCGAACTGTGATGTGCGTTTATGGCATGATGCATGATGTTCATTTTGGAATCTCCAACGTACTTTCTTGCACGGAGGCGGCAGCATAGCAGACGCGAAGCTCTCGACTTCGCCGTCCAGATCACGACAGTCTTGTTCCGCGAAGCGCAAGCGAGAACAGCTTGAGACGACGCTGCTCGCCTGTCGATAAGTCTAGCTGTTTTCACGAGCCATGGGGATTTCTGGTATTATCAGGCCGTCCATAGTTTGTTCAGAATGCATGAACTTGAAACCGTTTCTTCAAGGGAAAGGGGAAATGGGGGACTTCCAGGGGATCTCTATGGCTCAAACGTGGGTCCTGCACGGAAATTTCAGCGGATTCTGTTTCCAAATCAGCGTCCGAACTTGAACATCACTCGCCCCAATAAGGACTGTATTACTGCGGTCAGAACGCACCCTACAATGCAGTTTTACGAATCTTGCTTCTAGCGGGATCTCACCCCTTACTTTTGAGTCGACTTCTGTGGCGAGAATTGTAGCGATTTAGAATTCGCCTAGGAAGTTCGCGGTGTCGATGGAGTCCCGAAAATGATAAACAACCCTTTCGGCCATCTCGTTCAAGCATGAGCGTTCGTCTGAATGGGGCATACTGGGTCAATAAAAACACCATTGTTGGAAACCCGTCATCAGAATGTCATATACATCGTCAGGAGGCTCGGAAGATGTTCCAATCGCCGTTACCGGATACTACCTACAGGTTACCGAGGACCCGACTTGGCTCGGGAGAGTCAATGATTACCACCGACTCTCAGCAGGATATATTGATTCCTGAATTGTAAAAAAGCGACATCCGTCGTTGTTGAGTTGTTGTGGTCTCCATTATGCTTCCATGCGCTAACCAAGTGAGGTTTAGACTTTGCGCTCACAGTTTGAGAAGCGACGACGGACTTATCCCATCATGATGTTCTTATATCATCATGTCCCTGTCATAATCCATGGATCGCTCTGCGAACGTTATAAAGGCACCCTAGTATTTGTGCACCCGATCAGTGACTTCAGTCAAGAGGTGCAAGAGCCTACCTTATTCGACGCTCATCATGAAATGAGCATCGGTGTTATCGTACTACCATGAGATCTGGAATCTCGGTGAAAATACGCCTTTTGAGAACACGACGCGTACTAACGCCACCGCCGAAGCAAGTGGTTCATAGGGTTACCAAATAATTGCATAGTAATAGACGAATCACGCACCTGGAGCAGGAGTGAGGCATTCTAGCGCTGAAGATGCGCGTGGAATGTAACAACAGTCCACTAAAATACCTCAACCGGTTTCAGACTCACGGGAGGACCTAAAGTAATACCACATGTTCAAGAAGCTTCCTACTAAGGGCGGATGAAACGAGGTGAACGCTGAACGGAGCAGGATTTGGTTGTATTAGTCAGCTTATGCGTGGGAAGCATTGAACTTGCGCCACATCTTTCACCTCCTTTTAACTTTACAAAGCCTACAGGCTCCCGGGCCACTGCTAGTTTTATTCCCCAAAGTACACTGGACAGTACGAGTACTGGACCTACCAAGATGAAACACGAAGAAAAGGAGTATTCTTCCCTCTGTACGAATGAGACAGATAATGAGACAGAGCCTGCCATGGGGAACGACGAGAACCGCTGTGTACGAGTTCTATATTTGTGTGCAGCGCTAGAAGTCTGGGGCTGGTCTGGGGGCGCCAGTGGCGCCACAGCACGCGCTCACGTCGAGCTCTGAATCGCCTTGACCCGCCGCTCCTTCAACTTTCAAGTTGCACTCGCTCAGTGTCACGGTCTGTCCGGCGCGCCTTCGCCCTCTCTCCCCACCCGTTCGCACGCGCACACGGCGGATAATCTTCCCTTTTTTTCCTCACCGTAAGGGCGTGCTCGCGAGCACTGGTCCTCGGTATCTCCCGTGCGGATATTGCCACACGGCTATCAGATTCGGCGCGCCAAATAGTAAGCCCCCCTCTCTCCTGACAGATTGTTCGCCGAGGTCCAACTTTGCGCCCAAAGGGAAAAAAAGGCATCCGCGGCTTTTCGACGAACAGCCATCGTCCTCATTTCGCTCTAGCGTTTTCTCCTGCACGGGATTACTTAAAATTTACCAAGACATGAGGCTATATCCGTTTCGTTGTTCCAGAGTCAACCACCTTGAATTATATCGAGCAACCATACGACTGGCACGAGAACGAGGACACGTCCCAGTTCGTACTGCTACAGCACCGTTGTTAGCGAAGGTTTGAAATTCGGCTGTAGTTACTGACACATCAATACTGGGCAGGTGGCTCCAAGACATACGTATACAGAATAAGTAATTCTTAGGTTCGTTCCATCCATACCATATTTGTCGCTCCTTGTTGCGAGAAACAGTGCGATGATGTCCGAAATTTACGGATCAAGGTGGTGTTCTAATCAACGATGATTGTTCTTCTCTCCTCCTCTCTCGCCATCCGACAAATATTTGGAGAATCAGGGGTTGGGTGGAAAACCTACATACCCCCGAGGAGATTGGCACGACATTTCCTGATGTGGTACAGTTTCAAGGTCTCCGCCCACAGACGAGAAAAAATGGACGAATTGGATGCTGTGTATGGTCATTGTACTACTTCGAGCAAGTTGCCGAGAGTACTTCGCACCCTGACGACAAGTCGGCCCCTTGGGCCATGCACGGCCAGAACCAGCATGCATCAATGCATCAGCCGTCGGCGGTGTATCTCAATATCCCGAGCGGCCGTCGACGAGATGAGGAATAAATATTATTGTGAAGTCTTGTCTACGCCTGCGCCGACGACTACAATCTGTCAGTCCCCGATATTTCTACAGTAATCTGTATTCGAATGCTGAGATATGATCAAGAGATCGTTATAAGATGAAAGAAACTGTTCGACTATCCGAACAGATATGAAAAAAAGTAAGGAACAAGGGTATCAACCTAGCAAACATCGACAAAAGTAATTATGAGTCTTTGAATCCCGCAGAGCCCGAAGGTAGCAGCACAGAGGGAAACAAGTGTCCGTGTATACGACGAACCGTAGTGCCTCTCCCCTGCAGCAAATAGAATCAGTCTCCACCCGATGCACGCAGGAGCGAAAGAAAGAAAATGAAGAGGGAAGGAAGAGAAGAGGTAAAAGGAGGAGGCGAAGGAAAGACCACCGACACCGCACCTACCCTGTTTCCCCAAACCCGTACAATCTTCCCTCGGCCCTACTACTCCCCCACCCCAGCCCCACCATCACACAAATGCCCCGTCCCCTTCCTCGAAAACATCCGCCCGCACACCTCGCACCGCCAGCGCAACAGCCCAAGGTGCACCGCCAACAAATGCCGTATCAAGCTTCCCCGCTGCATCGGCGGTGCATGACATCCCTGCCACTGGCAGTTCACGATCTCCTTGTCGTTTCCCCTCACATTGTGCGCCATACGAAAGTGAGTGCATGCATGCTTGGCGTCCGCGAGGACATGGACGCCACATATGAGAGGGAGATCACGACGTGAGACCCATCGGCATGCTAGGGTGGGGAGGGGTGTGGGGAGGGGGTGGGCGTGAGTATGGGCTTGGGGGTGAGGGGCAAGGAACATGGGCGTAAGTGTGCGTGCTGCCATTGACGTTGACGCTGAAAATTCTGGTGCCTGTGCTGCTGCCGATGGCGCTGGTATAGAGGCAGACGAGGACGAGGATGGTAATGCGGAGACGGGTATCAAAGGGATATTGGGGAAGTCGTGGAGCAGCGGGGAAAGGAATTCATCGCTGTCCAAGGAACAAATGTGAAAGAAAAAGTATTGTTCGTCAGTCAACATCAGTAATACCCATGCAAGGACCAGCACGATCACATCAAGGGAGAATGATCAACTAGTACATACAGTGAATCCATCTCGCTTTGCGATGTGTACGAAGGGGTGTACGTGAACGACGATGATGGATATTGCGGGTTCATGGTCTGGAGGGCAGAGCGTCTCGGTGGTGCAGAATAAAAAAGAAGGGAGGGGAGCATCAAGGACTTAAAAACACATCCCTGATCCCACAACTGGTCAGAACGGTCGAAGTTTCATCCCGCTATTATCCGAATTCGGGGTTCGGCGAAGTGCTATGCAGCATTATGAACTCTCTTAGCACAACTGATCTGCATCTAGATACCGGGCCGCGGGCGAGCAAACAAAAGCCTCCGGGTGCACAGCAGCCATTCAAAAGAAAAAGATGAGCACAATACGAGACTTTGATCTGATGCGATGATTATGATCGTGGCATTACAGATTTAGTCAACTCACTGATCAAGTTGTCGAGCTTTGCGTTTGATATCCTCCTCGGTTTTGGGGTTTACTTCAAGGAGAAACGGAGTACGCAGACTTCTTCGACGCCACGATGAAAACTTCCATTGGAATCAAACGCCGGGCCACGTTTCGGGAAGTGCGTAACGTAAATCACCATGCCACGCCTTCCAGAATTCCAGGGGTGGGTTCGCGGTGTAGGGATAGAGCCAATCCGAGAACGTTACCATGAGGTTTGATCAACTTCCCGTCGGAAGTCTCGATGGAGAAGTATTCAAGATCCGACGATGTCTTTATTTTTTCAGTATCTGCGTACGGCACGGTAGATCCAGGGAACCAATGGGATCGAAGTTTGTCAACATACGAACCGGAGAGGGGCATAGGATGTGGGGAGACAAACCTGAGTATCAGGTCTGTACAAAAATTCATTTCCGCTGTTGTTCAAGACAAAATGCATGATCAGACAATTCAGATCGGTATGTACCTTCCTTTTCAATAGGCACTTATGGGCGGGTTAACTCCCATTACTTCACTGGTACTACTAACCCATTTCAGACGGAACTCGACTCGAAACTAGAAGACACGGGAACCCACTCACACAATGATCTCATCCGTATCAAAATAATTTCTCGAGCTCCTCATAATTCGGTCACTCGATAAGTATCATTGCACGAAGCACAGGTTCGAAATTTTGACCTCCTAGGACACGTGAGCTACTATAACGTCGGTCAAAGTTACACACTTTGAGGAGTCATGCGTAATAATTTCCGATCGGTGGTTCTAGGTCAAAAGGGTGAAAGGGTGAGAAACGTTGCAACCTTATAAAAATTACTCAATAGCACGGGCTGTTTGGGGTTGGGTATAGAAGTTATCAACTTGAATGTGCCGAGAATCGAGGTTCGCCGATGTACACGTCAGTATTACGCAGAAGAACTCAACCCTATAGCACAGCCACTTTCCACTTCAACGCGGTCTCAATATTCAATTCGTGCTTGCCTTCTCGACGTCTTATGATGCTTCGCGTGAGAGGATCGTAATCACTTTGTAGGAAAAACGTCACAGAAATCCGATAAACGGCTACGATACGCCGCAAGGTTCGACGCAAGGCGGCGGCGCCTACCCGTCTACGAGCTGTGTCCAATACAATTCACTTTGCGGCTTCCTAACTAGAGACAACTGAGCTGGGAACCGAGCCGAAGGCGTTCAGGCCAATTTAATTTTCCCGTGCCCTTGCAAGGTGAGCCAAACACATGATATGGGGTGGTTAGGAGTGGGAGAAATATGCATATTACCAGACTAACCGAGACTGGACAGATTACTCGCCGAGTCCGAGTCGGGAACTGGGCATATTGATAATATGTCCCCTGCGGGTCACCGGGACTGTCCGATTCACCTAGGTTGAACCCTTTGTAAGATCTCAGGCTGGTAGTAAGCCGTTGCCTACGTTTTTTTTTCAAACATCAAACCCCTCCAACTCAGCGCCGCCGCATTGTGATTCGGAGATGATCGATGGGGTCCGGACCGGTGTCTTGATCAATGACTCGCTCGGAACCTGTTCAAAATTCGAAGATGGATTCCTTTTCCCTTCCCACATCGCACCGGAAACAAACTCGCTCGCAGCCCATCACCAATGGATCTGACCCGCGTTCGCTCCGCTGCGATATGATGCGACGAGACACGGACCTGGCTAAGCCAAGCATCGCCATGTTGATCGTCTGCTGCCAACTGCCACTGCCTGAAGGCCGGAGCTTCCGTCGGTACCAGCACGTACACCGCAACCGTTTTTTGGCGCTGGCAGGCTGCGCGTTGTCCTCGGGCACCTTCTCCCTCCCGTCGCCCACGGCCCACGGTAGCATAGTATCGAGTATCTCGGGCTTATAGTAGAGGAGGCTACAACACAGCTAGTCTTTCCAGAACACCCCGCGGCTCACCTCCCATCTCTGACTCGCAGTCTCTCTCTCTCTCTCTCTCTCTCTCTCTCTCTTTGAGACTCAGCCGAGGAACGGATTCCCACCATCATCACGCCGAAAATCATGTGGTGAACACTCATCTATGACGGCGTCCATCTCCGATCGCGTTCGACCCTACCTTCCCCCTACTACGGAATCGAACCAAGAGCTTGGAGTCTTCTGACGCATGGATATGCAGCACCAGTGACTTACGCAAAACAGGGCCTCCGTCGCGGGCACATCGGGCTCCTAACTCTCTTTCTAGTAGAGGAGGCTACAACACTCAGCTAGTCTTTCCAGAACGCCCCCCACCTCCGCATCTCTGACTCATCTGTCTCTTTTAGACTCTGTCGAGAAATGGATTCTCACCATTATCGCGCCCAAGTCTTTGTGGTGAATTCTCATCTGTGACGGTGTTCATCTCCGTCGTCGTCATCGCGCTCGACCCTACCTTCCCCCCACCTCCCACCACCAAATGGAGGATTTCAGGGAATCGAACCGAGAGCTTTGTTTAGAACGGAGTTCGACGCACGGATATGTAGCATCAGTGACTTACGCAACACAGGGCCTCCGTCGCGGGTCTCCATGGGGCGCCCCACCTCCTATCTATTTCTGTCGGGAAGCGAAATACCGCCGCATCAACGTCGGAAATTCGGGAGCGAAGATGTTCCCGTGGCTGCTGTGCGGTGGCCGTATCCCTGCACATCATGTAATCTCGCCCAACTCCACCCTCCTCTGCTCTTCTGATCTCTGAAACAACCCTCGAAGGAGTTATCACCTTCCAAACGGGGCGTGGCGTACTTCGCTTACTAGCAAACGGCGGCCATGGCCGATGATCCCAAAAGGCCACCGATTTGAACCAGGAGGTTGGCTACAAGGACGGTCAGTTCCACGTACAGGGTACAAGGCCGTCGTCTGCGGATAATCCCTCCTTGCCGTGGGCGATGTTCACCGATCATCACGGGCCTCACGCGAGCCCGCTGACACCACTCGGTTTGTCTATGCAATGAAGTCGGCGGAGGTATCCCGGGCCGTATGGTCAAGTAAAAGCACATGGGACGCGTTCCTATCAACCCTGCATCCCAGCCCTGACGACATTTCGTGCCTTCATAGTATTCAGGGACGCTGATACATATGTACTTGAATCACTTCGCCTTTCTAAAAGTACATTCATACGACGGGCAACTCGTGGGGACTGCACTCAGTGAGACGACTGTAACCTCGGTCGATACTAGCCGTGATACAATCTGAAGTTGTTCCCCGTACTACTGATATGCACTGATCATGCACGGTCATCTACTATGCATGCCGGTAGAGGTTTACGCAAGGAAGCACATGCCTCATGATCGATTGATTAGATCCTCAGTTCCACGAATTATGCTTCTACGAATCGCTCTGCGTTCGGTTCAATACCGTATACTTTAAGACCCCGCTAAAAAAAACCATCATCGCCGATCAAAACGTATGCTGCGCACTCGGGGAAATAGCGTACCTTGCCAGCCCACCCTGTTCCCCTGATGCGTGTACACCCCCACACCTTCACCTCCGCCAACTTTGTCGCGCTCGCCACTAAGTCCTTCATCACGAAATCGTCCACCTCACGGCACCAGCTCACATCCAACGAGCGCAAGTCCACGGCGTGCTTGAGCCGTTCAAGTGACTCCGCAGAAATCGGACCTCCCAAGCCGTTCAAGTTTAGGGACACGAGCGATGGTACAGAGTGTCCGAGGAGTGCGGAAAATGTCGCGCTCGAGAGGCTGCGGTTCCGCGCGAGGGAGATCACGCGGAGAGGTGGATTCGGTGTGAACGGAGTGGACGTAGATGTTGCATAGCCATGACTGTCATCGTCATTATCCACCTCCATTCCCATGTCGGAATCGCTGCCGTCCGCCGAGTCGAGCGGGACGAAAGGCTCGTTCCAATTCTGAAAAAAGCGCGCGACCCTCTCGTCCGTCAAGCTCGACAGACCTTCCAACCTGACTTCAGAAAGGTTGCGAGCGTGCTTGTGTATTCCATACTCCAGCACCGAATCCGTAAATCCTTCATGCCAGGACGGATCAAAGTTCTCCAGCGTACCACCATGCCTTTCCAGGAGCTGAATCCACCCGTCTTCCATGACGCCGACATCAGGATTCGAGAGATCCAGTGATTTCAGCGGTGGCAAGGCACACAGCGGTTCCACGAACGAGTCGTTCAACTGTTGGATCTCTTTCAGTTGCAACTCTTCCAACTTGGTGCAATGGTTCGCGAGGGCCTTGGCACATTCGATATCGAAACGAGCGCTCTGGACGATTCGGAAGGACCGCAGCTCTGGCTTGGACTTGAAAAACTCGATCCACGCTTCCGGGCGTACGAGAAATGGCCCGAGCAGACCCAGATGCGTCAGATGCGGGAGCGATTTCGAAAACGTGGTCATGACCGAACATGTGATGCGACCGCAATAGTCGAGGTGCAGATGTGTCAAATTGGGATTGAGACTCGCGAGCGTTGTGAGAGCTGGGGCAGCCAAGTCTGTCCGATGAACAGACTGAGTAATCGACGTCGAGAGGAGAAGCAAAACGGAAGGGCTCACTGGTAGCGTCGTAGAACCTGAGTTTCTTGTTCTCCACGTCGTAGAATAATTGAGCATTCTCGCATGTCCTGCATTGACTGTATAAACGCTGTGACTTGAACAACGTTCTACCACTCACAAGCTGCGGTTCCGAGCCAGGGTCTGAGCAATTTCATCCATGTTGACTGAACCAATGTCGCCGAGCGCTTCAACGTCGTCGATGTGATTCCCGATGAGCTGTGATCAGGAGAGATAAGCTTAGTTGGGACTAGAAACCAAGACCAAACTCGACATCGTCACCTCAATACATAGAGACGCCAAAGTCGGAAGGCGACGTTCTTCAAAATGGGTCAGACCCCGTTTTTCTGGCGCACGCGTCTTCTTTGCACGAGCAGCAGGCTTTTTGAAAGGGTCGGGCCCAGACGCCTTTGCACATTTGTGGCACAGATAACCTGGTGGCGGATTCGCTGCCATGGTGTATTTCGTCTTGAAAAGATATGAATGGACGACTTCAAACCAGTCACGAACACATTCATTCCATACTCACCACAGTGAACTGCTTTTCGCAGTGGGAACACGTTTCGAAGCTCCCGACGGGCGGCTTGCCGTTGCTGTTCCCGCTGCGCGTAGACCGCATGTTTCTCGAAAGTGCTGTATACTCGTCTTCAGATGACCCTTGGTAGTCGCCGTCCTCTTTCGCCTTTTTCTTCGCCTTTGATTTTGCTTTTGCGGTCGCCTTGCCGTTCGCGCCTTTGCGTTTCTTCCGGCTGGGCTCATCGTCGGTTTCGTCTAGTTGATCGGATGCATAGTCTACCGCCTAAATTTTGGGACGAGGGGTCAGAATGGAGGAATACGGAAAGGACAAAAACAAAACAAAACAAGACGACAATGGAAATGGAACGTACGGCGGCCGCTCCACGTCGTGGACGACGGCTCGTCGAGGCTGCTGTTGCTCGAGGTGTGGTCGTAGTCTCCTCCTCCTCATTTCTGTTCTCGGCCTCGTTCCCGCCCGGCGCCTCGGTAACGTTGTTGCTTTGCTCCCCGTTCTGGACAGCGGGTTGACCTTGACCTTGACCTTGACCTTGACCCTGATTCTGCCCTTGTTCCCTCGTCGCAACACGACGCGCGATCGTAGCAGGGTTGATTCCAGATTCCTAAACGAACGAACGAGTGTGGGTTTGTTTTCAGAATCGTCGTAGAACAGAGGCTCCTGTCTTAGCACCACTGATACATAATGGCGAACAATGTGAATACACTCACGCGAAGAAACTCTGTGAGGGCGGACGTCGGGCCCCGTACGTTGTTGCCCCTTCGTCGACTCATCGCGTAGTGGTAAGAAAAAAAACTGCGGTGTCGACCGACGGAGCGCGCTTCATAAATGAGTTGTCATGTGACTGGTTGGACGCGACATGTCACGCATGTCACGCGTCACGAACAAAGCGGTCAGAGACCACAACCGCAAAACGAACAGAACAATGCAACAAGTGTCCCATAGACTGTCCTCATAGAGCACATACGCTCCACACGAGACAAAAATTGACCTAAAAAAAGTGTCCCGTACTCTCTCCTAACCCCGATTACAATCGAGCTCTAGCAACAGACAAGAAATCGACAACGTCCTCGATAGACGGCCGGACGCTCTGTCCGAGTCCAAGTTTGCTGGGCCTCGGCATACCAGTGCTTAGGCTCTGACTACTAGTAGCCCAGCACCGCTGCATAAATCTCCAATGAACCTCGTCGATCGGCGGATCTTCCGGACGCACAGGTCTCAAGCCGCGAGACAATGCAACGAGAACCTGTGCGTCGTTCTTGTAGTAGTGATACGGCAGCTTTCCTGTCAGCACCTGCCAAACGTCAACGTGACATCCATGATGACAAAAAGCCGGGCAAGACGAACCTGCAACATGGTCGACCCGAACGAATACACGTCACTCTGCGGGCTCGGCACGACGTGGACGAGCTCTTCCGAATGATGTTCTTCTTCGATCTCGAACAGTTCAGGCGCGGCCCAGCGTACGCTTCCCATGACGGTCGACGTCAGATAATAGGAGCTGCCCGTCGCGTCCATCAAGATTCTCGAGAGCCCGAAATCAGACAGGCAAGCCTTGCCATTGTCTTTGATGAGCACGTTCGACTACCCGAGGGAGGTGAGTAAGAGGAAAAAGACGCTGATGAAAGCCGTTACCCCTGTCAAGTCGCCGTGGACGATGCCGCATCCATGGACTAAGTTGCGTGATCAGTGTTTATTCGGACACAACGAAATGATACACCTCACGGTAGTGGAGCCCGTCCGCAATATCACTCAGCTTACCCTTCCTGTAAGCCTATTAAACATGCAGGGCCAAAACATCACTCACCAACTGCAGCCTAGTATGCAGTGGAAGGTCTTCGTGACTCTCGATGTATTTGCCCAACGTCCCCCCTTCCAGCCAAGGGCAGACCATGGCCGGGAATCTACCAAAGTCGAAGCTGATGCCATAAAGAGGCAGCACACACTCGTGCTCCAGTTTCACCCAAACCTTCAATTCCCGACAAATTATCTACGGTCGATGGTCAATCAACGGACATGGTGGCATTAGCAGGGCGCAACTACGTGCCTTGATCTCGGTTTCCTTTTGGCCGCCCGTTAGGTTCGTCCTCATCACCTTGACAGCCACCTGTGAAATCACGAATGGATCAACATTGCTCCAATAAACATGTACACGGAGCAACCTCAATGGCCCTCGAATCCTTGATCCAATCGCATTTCCAGATATCTCCAAATCCTCCGTATGCGGACGGATATTTGAATCTCTTCAACAACTGACCCGTCAAGTCGACGGTAAAACGCGTGGCATGGCTGTTCCTGCGCTGGATCGTACTTCTTCAGTGTGAATATTAATTACGATATACCGCACCGCGTTCTCAGCCAAGGGACGTGCGCGTGACCCCCTGCACTATCTTGCCGGTTATCTACGCGCGAGGGAGGCACGTGTTGTACACGACTCGGGAAAAATGGGGTTAGCACGTTCGATCATGCTATGCAGTGTATGAGAATGGCATCTACCTCCAGTGACTAGGCTGTATTTGACGTTCCCTAGAAACGAGATTCCCTAAATATTAAACATGTTTTCGTTGTAGAGACGGAGAGTGCATCCCAATGATCTGACCATAGAGAGAGTTGACTTGGGATCTTCGATCGTGAACTGACTCGGAACCGTGAGCGTGTGTCAGGATAAATGTCGTGACGATCTCGCGAAGGTGAGGGAAACCCGTTGGTTGAATGCAGAGAATCGCACTCGTTTCTTCAGGATGGTGGTCCATTGGAGAGTCATCGTAGGTGATAGCGATCGGGGCAAGAGAAACACCGTCTGCGAAAAGCTGTAAAGCAAGGGTCGTCAAACAAGTCTCGAAAGACGTTCCAAACAGACTCACGGTGGCTACGTCGTTGTCCGACTTCCACCGATAGCTTCGTCCATCACTCCCCAGAAATACGGTAGAGCTATAAAAGGCGCAGAGTTTTCGTTGAGCGACTAAGCGGGTCAACAGACGAGATCGAAGACGATCACCAGCATTCTGCGTTCTGCATCGTGCGCAGTTCCATCAGACATGCGCCCACACAGAGGTACGGGAGGTCCCCCGTGTTCTCGTTCCACTTGATGAACCCCACTTCCGTCATAGACCCTTGGTCATCCACCGAGGTGATCGACGTCGTTGAGCGATAGCCAAGCGGATCGCGCGTCACATGGGACACGAAGAGCACGGTGCCCGTCGAGGTGATGAACATCGCCTGCGATGCGCCCGTCTCGACCTGTCGTAGGCTGATGTTCATTAGTACTTGCAAAGTGAAAAGAGGTGATGAGCGCAGCAGCGTGGACTGTTATGAGCGTCTACCGCCTCACCGTGGGGTGACTTTATACTAGTAAAGGGTTGCACGGTACCGGCACCAAGTGATATAACCTGTTCAATGAAACACAGCACCATGGCGACCCTGCATGGGAAGCTTGGTTAGGTTCCTTGCAGCGCGGGATACATAACCTAAAGGAAGCTCCAGATTCAAAGTGTCAGAACATTCTTGGAGATACCTGGTAGCTTCAAAACAGATTATATACAGCCTGAGCGGACGAGCCTTCTTCCAAGAGCCTGAAGATAAAGAACCCTAGAAGAGGGTTAGGGTTTGATGACTTTTTTCGACGCTTTTCTCACGATCAGATATTCAGCTAGAAATGTCACCAACGACGCCCTTCGTCCAGTCCGGAGAACCTCTCAACGAGTTCCTGCGCTCCTTTTGGCAGAGACAGGTCGATGCAGCCGAACAAGAAACGCCAGATTACAGACATCCACCGTTACCCCTCGCGAGAATCAAAAAGGTCATGAAGAGCGATCCAGACGTCAAGGTGCGTGCGTGCGTGCGTGTGTGCCATGTAAACGAACCCCGTTCATTGAGATAGCTGTGCCACGTCTGGACACCTCCTAACTTCCTCGACGTCTCTTTGCTCATCGTCACCCCCCACCGCCCAACCGGAATATGTAGATGATAGCCGCGGACGCTCCCATCCTGTTCTGTAAAGCTTGCGAAGGTGGGTCAAACACCGTCCCTTTTTTCTTTTCGTTCGCGTCCAATGAAGAGATGACGAGCCAATCGAACGCGAGCATCCACGCGCGTCTCGTTCTTTTACGTCCAGGCTGCCCCACCTCCGTTCCCACATTGCGATTCCGTTCCCCTTTCCCCCCTTATCAACACGTTACTTTGTTTTTCCATTTTATTTCTTTTGGAAAATCCTTTCTAAACGATCGAATCACGGCAGTCTTCATCTCCGAAATCACAGCGCGGGCGTTCATCATCGCAGACTCGAACAAGCGCCGCACCCTATCTCGCGCCGACATCGCTAAAGCGCTCACCAAGTCGGATCAATTCGACTTTTTGATCGACATCGTACCGAGGGATGAGGGACTCACGAATCTCGGGCACGCAGCAGGCGGGGGCGGTGGTGGGAGCGGCAGCAGTAACGGCGTGGCAGGGGGTCCGGGTGGAGGTGGGGGCGCCGTTGTAGCAGGAAATAACTTGGTCGCTGGGGTAAGCTCGCCTTGTGGTCTCCCTTTTCTCCTGATGCCACATGCGTCAACAGCCTAGCCAACCCACGATACATCAAGAGCAAGATCGTCCTTCCGGCGGCGGGGGGCAGGGCGGCGTGTCGTCTTCGAATGCTGTACTAGATCAGGCGAGCGTGCGTCCATCCGTCTCCAATGTCATTGCATCTGATTCGAGTCACTGATTTACCTCAACGTCCAGTTTTACTGAGCGGACGGACGGTCGAGAACAGCTTTTCAATGCTGTTACCATACCGATGCAATCTCTCCCTGTTTGTTTCTTCATTCACACTTCCAACGCGGGTTGACATTGTGGTAGGCCGCGCCCACACGACTTTGGTGGTCGTCCGGTCCGGAAAAGTGTTAGATGGGGAAGAGTATGGGTATGTGGAAACTGGGAATTTACGGTGCATGTTGTATTTTTTTTATAGAGGACTTTAGGAGAGTGTACACTCTGTCGCTTGCGGCGAGTTCACATGTAGAACACTCTGATATATCATATATACATCACATAGTGCTTCCCTGCCGCTGTTCGTGTGTCATCACGCTAGCTGGTTGGATGAAAACACGTCTGTTGCATACTCTCAATTGTCACGCATCCTCCCAATCAGGTATATTAACCAGGTGATCGGCATTCTCCAACAACCAAGAGGTCGTCGATCGATCCACGTCTTCCACTTCCTCACTCGCATACCCCCACGGCTCGGGCAAGTGTAGCGGTGTATCCGCCCGAAACGCGTCCGTGACGAGATGTTCAAACGATGCCGCCGAAGCGACCCGGGGAGTGAGATGCTTGCCGTCGTCGAGGTTCCACAGCTGCGGGGAGGACAAGCGCGAGACAGAATGAGTCGAGACGAGACGACGACGCGAAGAGCAACGAGCGATGAGAAACAAATTCATCATCAGGACGAATGCCCACACAGAGAGATATCCAACAAGAAAACAAAACGACGAACCTTGGAGATGAACGCCGGGAGGGACGAGTGGCTGTATATCGATCCATCTTTTCCGTCGCGCTCGAGCGCACCTTTTTCAACCCAGGGCGAGATGGCGAGGGTGGGTACGCTGTCCGCCGGATCAGAATTGGGCTAGAGAACTAGAGACGGAGAGTGCGGACGAGGGCTCGACTCAGACATACCGGAGACCCAGTCGATCAAACGAAAACGTATAGTACTTTCCGTCTTGAGCCAGCTCTGTGTAAGTAAGATCGTCGCCTGGAGGGACGCCCACGGGTGGCGGGACGTGGTCCGCGTAGCCCTGTTGCCCCAGTAGGTGATCGTGGTTGAATATGAATCTCCACACGCAGGATAACAGAACAAAAATAGAAACGAGAAAGAAAGAGACCCACGCCGTGCTCATCAAAGGTGAGTAGGAACAACACGTTTTCCCATTGAGGCGAGCTGCGAAGTGCCTCGTAAACGCTCTTCGTCCACGCCTCGCCCATGTTGATGGGGCTTGGAGGATGCATCGAGTCATAGTCACAGCACTGGACATGCGGCCCTTGAGCAACGAACGCCTAATCAGACTACAACACAACGCCAAAACTCACCTCGGGGTTGATCCACGTAAACTGGGGTAAACTCCCCGCCTTGGCGTTCGCAAAAAACTCGTTGATCGGTCGCACGTGCGTTTTGGATCTCCCGCTCGTATACGTCCACTCATAGAACTCGGAGTCCGGGTTGAAACTCGAGTTGTAGTAATTAACCCAACTTACGTTGGCCTCGTCGAGCTGCTGGAAGATCGAACGCTGCGGGAGCGCGAACATATCGAACCCGTGGTCGTTCCTTCCGTGCCCATAGGACGTGCCAGAAGTCATGTATGCGCTGCATTCCTCACGCAGGCCATCACGTTAGCTCATCATCATCATTAGGTCGAAACTGAGACCAACCCAGAAAGGCAGGAAGGCAGAACTCAGATAAGGCACCTACCGATTCGGGTTCGTCGGCCCGGGGACGTCGCAGAACCACCGATCAAACAAGACATAGTTCTCCGCAAGGGTGCGGTAGACGGGTATCATCTCCTCGGGTAGGTAATTCATGACCTCGGCCGCGCGGCCCAGGCTGCGCATGCCGTGCGTGACCTCGTGTTCGACGACGAAGCCAAGCATGCGTTCTTGCGCTTCGACGGCTTCGGGCGGACCCGACTCGTCTGGGTGGTAGCTCGAGAAGAGCTGATAGTTGATGCCGGTGAGGGAGTGATTCGGGTCGTCTGGGGAGACGTTTTCCCCGGTGGGTTCGGCGCAGATCCATTGCATGGGCTCCGTCGACGAAACGAGGTTGGTCTATTGTCGTAACAAAGCCTGACAACAGACAGAGATAGAAGTGGAAACATACAGGGTTGCAGTATTTTCCTCGCAAATTACGGATGTTGTCGATGTCGTCTCGGTAGGACAGATCGCCAAAGAAAGAGTCGAACGAGCTGAGGTGGCAGTGAGTTAGAGTGTTATCACTACAGCCATCTGGTTTACCGATTCTCTTGGACGAGCACCACGACGTTCTTGATATGCTCTCTCCAATCCGAAGAAGGTTCGGTAGTAGCAAAGACAGCTCTTGCCGTGAACGCGAGGATAGCGACGAAACGGATCATCCTTGGAAAAGAGTCCCGGAGGGACATGGAGATTCAAACAAGAGCAGGTGGCCTGGGAGCCTCTTTGGCCATTGTATTCTTATAATGGTCCACATTGGCTCCGGTGACGCACGTTCAAGTTCAAGAGACATGCGTTCGGCGAGTGCATCATGCCAGCGAGACCAACCACGTGGTGCTAACAAAGAAGCGCAGGCGAGCAACCCGAAAGGAGTTGACCCGTGGGATCGCCCCCTGACGAGACCCCTCAGGCTGCTCGTCCAATGGCCAATGTGCGTACCGTCCCGAGACACGGTCTAACGCAGTACGGGCGCAGAAATAGAGTCCGACAGCATCTCCCTCGCCCGCCAAGGGATGCGCGAAGATGTCAGATATTCATGTCGATGGCAAATAATAGCCGTGACAAGGAGAGTAAGTGTACCAAGCCAGAGTCTTTAGTTTGTACATCCTTGTTGGCAAAAGAGATCGACCGATTGATGGGTGCTCTCGTCAAGGGGGTAATGCTTCATATGTACCTACCTACCCTCCTGTTTTTTGACGAATACCCACACTGACTATTTTTTGGCACTCCAGAACTTAGCGTACCTCGACCTTGCGCTCCGCCCAATCCGCCCTCAATCGCGCCTCGACCAACTTGTCCAAGTCCTTCGCGATACCCACTGCGACGTTCAGCAGCCTCAGTATCTCGTCAGGTGCCGTCGGCACGCCGCCCGCCTTGTGCAAGACGCAAATCTCGCGCTGCGCATTGAGCGCGACGCTCATCGTCCCTGCGCTCAGTCGCTGTTCTAGCAACGACGGGTCCACGACCGGACGCGCAGTCGTCGAGTCGGGGAAGAACGCAAACGTGACGCTGAACGGCGTGTGGTGGATGGCGAGCGGTACGGGCGCACGTTCTTCTGGCGCGTGCTGCGATCACGTTTAGTTGATGGAGTACGGATACAAATGTACACGAACCACGATGATGTCCTCTCCGACGACCTCGACTTCTGGCCGTCGAAAGTGCTTGAAGGCAACGATGCCCGCGAGACAAGCGCAGTCGAGCATGTTCCCTGCGTCGGCGAGACAGTGAATCGTGAGACGGAGGTGCCAGACCTGAAATTGTATTGTTAGTTGGATAGATGTACTGGGTAAGCCACACGCACGCGTTGTCCGGCAACTATGCAGAGCGATTCCTTGTCGATCGCGTCGCTCCGTCTCAGAACTTTGTCAAGCATCCGCGTCATCGTTACCTCTTCTTCTGATGCTCTACGATACGAGAAGGCACGAAAATGAGCACTTTTAGAAAAAGGCAAACAGACTAGAGGGCCTACCGACCGACTTCGTAGTCAACCGAGGCCATGGGTGAAATTTCAGAGTGGATGGTGATGATGCCCTCGAACGGCCTATCTGACGATGGTTTGACCATCTTTGCATCGACGTTGGCCACTACACTACACGGAAGGTATTGAATAAAAACGTTCAAGTAAAGTAAAAGGATACGCGCACCGCGTTTTGCCCAGCGTGCATTCGACCCAACCTAGTTCGGGCCCGAACGTGAGCGTCGGTGTCCGTATTTCCAGCATATCGCGCCCATCGAGGCGGAGCGACTGTTTCAGGGCATCGTACGTGAACTCTTTCTCGGGTATTGAAGGTGATGGAGGTCTCATTGTAAAAGCGTCATCGATAATTGCTCAGCTTACGTACTACGCTCCTTCCTGCACGTCCAGCAACCAGTGTTTCAAGATGTTCAGATCGAGCTACGCGAACAAGAGTTCAACCCCAGTTTCATCAGAAACTTCATCCCAAAACTCGAATGTCGTGTACTCGTCGACGCTGCGGCGTCGCTGCCGGCGCTCTGGCCAATATTCGATTTTTCATCTCCCATGATCACGTTCTGATGAAGGAAAAATCATTTTTTTAGGTTGGAGATACATCCCTGCCTCTCGAACTTCCAGAGATGGCAGACAACGAGCTCTTGCAAAAGCTGCATCCCTAATCCTCCTTTTTTTTCAACCCTCATCACGTTCAAATGCACGCGACGTGCAGATCCATGTCGTCGAAGGCGTAATTATATGTCCCAACTGCAAGCATTCCTGCCCGATCTCGAAGTCTCCCTTTTAGATCTGGGACCAGTCAACATCCAAAGGCGACTCTTGAACCTCCAAATGCGTGAGGCGTGTATCATCCACCGCTGCCACGTCCAGGGACTTGTCGGAACTGACCATCTCCACCGTCGAGCTCATGAGCGGTGCGTTGTCCGCCACGATTCAAAACTCCTCTCCCGTGCGCAAGTTGCACTGCCGGACGTACTTGGCATGACCACGGTCGCCGCTCTTGACCGTCAAACTTGGAAAGGGTTCTGGTATGACCCTCCTTTTCAAACGGTCTCGTTCGCAACGTCCATGTTGGTGGTCGTGTCGGGCTCCGACCCGGGTTCAGGAACCATCCCGAGGGGAACGATCTGACCTCTGTTCAACCGCTCCCAGATCTTGTGTGCGAGGAGCCGGATGGGGCCGGGGTAGAGGCCCGAACTCGACGTTGCGAGGGCGCGCAGCGCCATATGTCTTTCCGCTGTTCGTAGGGCTGACGTGCATGATGAACTTGCGCTTTCGGGAAGAGGTCGGCGAGGAAAGAAAGATCGGCGACGCGGTGGAGGCGGGTGATAATGTCGAGGATGGATTGAGGGAAGCGCTGGGCGCGCAGACGGTGTTGGCGTTCAGGATCGGAGGCCTACGTAAAAAAAGTGTTGGGTGATAATCTGGTCGAGGCGTCGGCTAGAGTGCGTCTCGGCGGACGCGAACTGGAACCGGTCTAGGTCTAGTTTCGAGGACCGAGTGTCATCGGACTCTTCAGCAGCCCTTCTCCAACGAGTCGAGGCTGATACTCCGTTGCAAGGCGCAAACAGGATTTGAAATTCTGAGTAAAGAACCATCGAAGGTAATCATCTTCTCGGCGCTGCGCTGACCTGTGCGGTTCACTGTTCATACTAATACTCGGGCGTCATCAGTTAATCATAACATCATTTCAGTAGTGCAGTCACGGTTGACACAGCAACAAAATCACTCCGGGGAGTCCCGAACAAGGTCTGGACCGCCGGTGACTGCTTCGAGCTGAACAGGAGCCAGTCAATTCTATACACACCTGAGGTACAGCCAGAAAATTTACCGAGCAGACATCCGTGTTTGAGTAGACGTTTCAATATCATAGTTATCGTTCACTGTTGAATCAGTTTTCGGCTAGTTGCAGGAACATTTTCGTTCAAGTGTCCTGGTATGCCAAATTGCCAATAACTCTGCCTGACGTAAAGTTCGACCACTCATTCACCGCAAAACAGAAGACTTTCAGCACCTCTTTTAGAACCCCAGCAGGGTGCATTTGTTTTCTTAACAAATCAAGTGTGCCTTACAGATCCGGGGCATTTGCAGAACGAGGGATGCGGCGAGGCGCAGGGCACATTAATACATAATACCTACATGGTACCACAAGGAGGTAAATGGATTCAAAAAATGATAAATCAAATCAAATCAAGTACCTGTACTAATTGGATGCACCCAGTGACCCTCGGCCGGGTCTTAGCATTAGGTGCAGTGTTACGCCTGGGCCCCTGCGTAAGCTCAGGCTCGACTTCAAAAGAGGTGAAATTTACCATCTATCTTCCGTTTTGCGGTGATTGAGTGGTTGAATTATATGTCAGGCAAAGTTATTGGCAATTTGGCATACCACCAGGACACTTGAACATTCCTTCAACTTGAAACTGGGAAACTGGTTCAACAGTGAACGACAACATATAGAAAACTCCACCGTGACTTAGTACTCAAACACGGATAATGTCTGGTGAGCAAATTTCCGGCTGCGCTTCTGTGTGAATAGAATTGGGCTCAAGTGACTAGCTCCTGGAAGTTCAACTCGAAGTGGTCACCGGTCCAGACCTTGCGCTGGACTTCCCGGTGTAATTTCGTTATTGTGTCAACTGCACCATTGAAATGATGCTATGATTAACTGACGACGCCAGAGTAGTATGCGAACAATGAGCCGCAGAGGTCAGTGCAGCGCCGAGAAAATTGATCGCCTTCGACGGCTTTTTACTCAGAAATTCAAATAGGCTACGCCCGGTTCAGCATTTGGAGTATTCGAGTTGGCCTCGACCCGTCGGAGAAGCTACTGAAGACCGCCGTCTGTCATCCTTTCCTTCCTCAATTCAAGTTGTCTTTCCCGATGCGTCGTAAGCACTGCCATGATATGAACAATATATAAAGTTAGCCTGTCCTCTGAATGCCCATCAGGTCGCAACTCTCAGTTACTCACCTGTACTCGTTAGAAAACACTCATCATGACCACCGAGGACAAACATGCGGAAACAACAGTAAGCCTTTCCCTCACTTAGTGATTAAAGTGTTGACCAAGCGATTCGGCATCTCAGGGAGTGCTCAGCTCCACCGTCCCACAAGAGGGGGTGAGGTTCAGATTGAAGGCTCGTAAAAGCGGGCACGTCATTTATTCACGTCCGGAGAACGAGCCTTTGGTCGGGCACTACTTGGGCCCAGAGTACGATGACCAAATCTTCACATTGCTCCACGGCAAGGGCGAGAAGGCGGGAACGTATGCCATCAAGAGTTGGTACTGTGGCAAGGTGATCTTCTCGCGCACGACACAGGAGCCCTATGTTGGCAACATTTACGGAGACGGCATCTATGCTGACAAGTAGGCTATTCTGCACTGATCGACGAAGTGTATATTTGCTGATTGATGAACACAGCTGGTTCAAGTTTCCTACGGATGCGAGTGACAGGAGCTCTTTCAGGATTTACTCTCCCGCTTCGAACACTGTCCTTTTCTCTCGCACCAATCAGGATCCTCAGTTTGGAAACTACACGGGCGGCAAATATGAGGACCAGTTGTGGTACTTTCAACGTGTCTAGGACCAGTTGCTAGTGGACAGCAAGTGAAGAAGACAGAGAAGTATGTATTCTTATTTCTCACTGTCGCAGACGAACCGCCTTTTGACAGTAGTATTTTTCAGGAATCTGTTTTGTGATATCGATGATGTATGTACGATAAATGTGTTCTGTACTCGTGTATGTGGAATGTGAATTCGAATGACACGTAAGCGGTGAATATTCTGTTTTCAATGTTGGCAGTTGCGTTCACCCACGATTGCTCTGGTGGTCTACTCGCCTCTTGAACGATCCTAGTAATTTGACGACGTGCTGAATGCCGATCACTGCAGGATGGATATGCTTGAGCTTGATCCTACCCAGAAGGGATGACGATTTAGAAGCTATGTCGTATTCGGATAGTGAAAGACTGCAACACCATGTTATACATGCAGGTTCCATCTTGAAATCGCTTACCTGACCCAACCGGTCCGGGGTCGGCATGGCGGCACGAAAGGTCGACGTACGTTAGCTCTCTGCATTACAAGTGACGACGAGACGAGAGGCAAAACAAAAGAATGAAAAGCACATATCGGACAGTCACGAAAATATTGCATGAAATTTCCGAAAGAGTAGATACTGACAGGTCCAGAAAGGAGTCCATCGTACACAAGAAACAAAGCCAATAACAACCTACGACTATGAACGTCAACTATACGGATACTGTCCATCAACCTATCTAAGGCTGTCTCTGCCCGGATTTGAACCTTGATAAAACTGTCCGTCGCGACACGTTTGTACAGCACGCGCCCCTCCGAAGCAAGCAATAGCGCACCAAACGGCTGCTTCAGTCGAACGACCAGCCGTAAGGCAC
Organism: Leccinum rimulosum; assembly: GCA_038091395.1. Classification (NCBI taxonomy): domain Eukaryota; kingdom Fungi; phylum Basidiomycota; class Agaricomycetes; order Boletales; family Boletaceae; genus Leccinum; species Leccinum rimulosum. The sequence goes on from JBBPOJ010000229.1 coordinate 31,184, forward strand.
GCACGGCTAGATCAAACTGAGCAGCCCCGCCGGAGAAATCATTGTCCAGGAGGGGACTGATCCAGGGGTGGACCAGGACCAAGCCGTGCATTCCGACCAAGTCGTCGTTGGTCTCAATGCAGACATCGCCGAGGACGGGCGTAGTGGCACGATAAACATGACCAATCGAGTCCGATCCAGGGTTCACTGTGATGGCAGTGAGGGATGTCAGGGAGAAAACAAATCCAGGAAGGCGGAGTCGACCAGTGATGATCGAAAGAGGGGGAAGGTGGTGCAGCTGCTCGTATAACTGACCGGCGAGCAGGGGGTCGGGCAAAGATGATCGAAAACCCATGGTCATTCTCTCCATCTCAGTGGCTTCGATCGGTTGCGGGACGTGAGGGGGGACGACTTGATCATAAACATTGAGGTTCAAAGGGAGGTAGCTGTGGTTACTGTCCGAGATCCCAGTGCAAGCCAGAATCGTCACATTATCCGACCGTGTGAGAATGTGTTCCAAGAGACGACCGACTGCTTGGTTACCCTCGCCGTATATGACTGGGAGGGTGACATTGAATATACCGAACAATGAGTACGCGACATCTTCCTTCCGCGTCGTTCGGCGCTTAGAAGCGAGGTACAGCTTCTCGCGCACCCTCGTCAGCCCCGGCTGAAGCGTGGCGAGGGCCCGAGGAGCAAACATGGTTGCCTGTTCCATCTCTGCGAGGATGACAGGCGAGTCCTTGTGATTGAACATCTCTAGACCAAGGTATGGCTTCCAGTCTTCAGTATAGAATTGTACGACCTTCGACGCGACATACTCCTGATATGTCCACCCGCGCGTGTTCCAGACGCTCTTCCACAGAGACCCAGGCTTCTGGGATTTTGAGAGAACCCCGAGAAGATGGACGATTGTCAGTGCCGCACGACGATACCACTGGAACATGGCAACAATTGATTCTTGCTGAACTCCCTTGTCGCTCTGGTTAACACAACATGTGTCGCTCCATGCCCACCGGAACATGCGAGACTGCACGAGCTTGCAGAAGTGGATGAGTTTGTCGATCGTGGGGGTTGTGGGTAGTCCATAGATGACAGCATTCTCGACCATTTGGAATGATGGCTCGGGCGGCTGCCACCTGTGCGAGAACATTACATATTCATAAAACTTCTCCACCTCCCTCTGGATGCGTGCACAGTCGAGCTGATCACGGATAATCATGGAAGACCGTAACTCATTGAATATGGGAGCTTGTTCGAAAGCCTCCGCTTGCATTTCCTTATCGTAGAGACCACCGGTGGTGGTGTTAACCCGTGCTCGGGGTATGTCTTGGATGGTCTGCTCGACGACCTGGCGAATGAGTGGAGTCGTGTCGAGATAACGACCCCGCATGTCTGTCGACACAAAATTAGCACACGTTGTCTGTACAACATGAATGAGAACAATTTACCCTGAACTTGTGGGTCAGGCGAATTCTCCATTATGGAAAGCATTGTCTCATTCGAATGCGTCGAATGCCTCTGTGTAACGCCCTAGACTATGTAATGCCGCATGTTTCCTTTTATACCCCTCGTAGTTTGATGGGTCGCGTTCAGTTATCTGATTGTATGATCAGCGCCGTCAACTCGGTGTGCTGTGCGGATCAATCTACCTGGGTAGCATTTATGAGTTGATCCTCCAAGAAGCCTACTCGCGCCTAGCAGCATTTCACTATGATATCAGTGACATATGTCGCCCATTCCATCGGCACACCTTCCGGATGCGAGAGAGTAAGTGACAAGACAGTGGAGTAAGCTGACAGAGCTTCTTCATGTTTCTTGGAACTTGATGCCTTGTCTCCGATCTTCTGAATCCTTGATACACATTGATGTGTGAATGCTGATGGGTAGGGATTGGATATACTATTCAAGGACAAGATGCACAAGATCACCTTTCCGCCAACGGACGACTAGTTCGTTATGCCGCAGATCCTCGAACATCCCGATCACAATATGCTGTGCAGCATCATATATGCGACCGTCGGCGTACAATGTTTCGCATTCATACTTCTTGTCATATTCACGGAGGGCACGTTCGCATGTAGCAAATCGATTACCAACTTCCTGGACAGATAGCTCGAGCTCATTTATTTTGCGATCAATGAATACTGAAAACGAGTCAGAGAGCCGCCAGTCTGGATGGTTCAAAACGTACCTGAGCTCTGTTCGGGTGAGTCAACGTCGGCGCGTAGTGCCCTGATAGTTTGGGTTAATCGATCGAGTGAGCCTTGAGATGCTACAAGCACGCTGCGGAGTTCCTTTCCCGATTCATCGAGATGAGTGATTTTGCGATCTGATAAATGGGATTGTCATTGAAGTTAGGTGGAAAGCAGAGACAACACACTTGAGCTTTCATTGAGGCACTCTTTCTCCTCGTTGGATGTAGCAAGCTGGGTACGTAGTTCTTGAATAGCGTTCTCGAGATTCGTTATATCGTCCTCTGGTGGAAATGAATATCAACACAGCGGAGTGATTCAGATAATAAGCATACATACTTTGACGCGCGTCCCTAGCACGGAGGGCCATAACCACGTCGTAAATATCCGGTTTTTCAATCTTCAAGCGACATATTTCTTGTTCCAAGCGCATCTAGAGCGGACAAGGACAGTTTCATAAGGACGTGATCTTACACGAGCAGCGTTACTCACATTATCGTGGTAGGTTGAGGGAAGGATGTCGTAAAGATTCCGCAGCGTGATGACCTTGTCTCCAGCGGTCGCCATGTCGTAGCTCGGTGAGATGGCCATGGAGTGAATGAAATGAGAGTGGTGGATGACGTTCCCAATTTGTTGATGTGTTCCAGTGTCCCAGAGTGAGACCGATGAATTAGCAGAGACTGCAATCACTGTGTTGTTGCATGCCAGTGCGATACAGGTTGGTTTGTCGTCGCTGTGAATGAGCCATTTCGCGAGCGTTTCTTTGGTGGACACGCAGTGAATGTTTCCGTCTTCGGACAAGGCAAGAGGCGATTAGAATCGCTGGTCCAGGCAAGGGATTCGCCGTAAGTGGCGGAGATTGAAAAGTTTACGAGGATGTTCAACGTCGTAGATGCGAACAGATTCGTGATTCCACGTGGCAGTAGCGATGCGTCTTCCGTCGGGAGAGAAGTTTACTGCAGCCAACCAGTCGTCGTGTTTGAATGGACTGAAGAGTCGCTCGCCATTGGAAAACGACCAGACACTGAACGTTTTGTCACCCCCTCCTCAGGCTGTTGCGATTTTCGTTCCATCCGCTGAAACGTCCACCGCACCAACCCAACCATCGTTTGCTTTGAATTCTGTCACCTTTGCGTTGGTTTCCGCATCCCAGACGATCACTTGACCACTGTATGTCCCACACGCGATCCACCTGCCATCTTGTGTGACTGCCAGGTCAACAACAGCACTCCCAGCGTTCATTGGCTTCCCCACCTCCTTGCCATCCTTCACTCGCCATTGTCGAATCTTGTTTTCCCTTCCCCCGCCCACGACATGCTTCCCATCAGCAAGAAAAGCGACCGAATATATGTCACCTTGAGCAACGATTTCGATTGGATTCACATCAATTGCGACATCATTGGAGGACTCGGAGGAGCTTTTTCCATTCGATTCCTGAGCATCCATCGGTACCTCTCTTTCGTTGGGCGCCGATGCTTGCACCTGCTGAGCATCGTCCAAGGAAAGTGGGCTGTCCGCCCTACTCGGCTCTGTTGCTCTCGTCAGCGCCGTTCATCGATGGCCTTGCCTACGCAATACTCACGATTTCTCTTCCTTGAGCGCAACTTGGAAGACATGCTGGGTAGGTTGAAGCACACAGGGAATGTCTAGTCGTTCACTTTCGGTACGCCTTTATCGCCTGGCATCATACACGTGCACGCTCATCCACTCTCACGCAGTTTACCCTGTGCCCTGGGCGCTCGATTTCATCGATATCTTGCTCGCCTTGATGTGCACGTGTCGGCGCTATTTGGTCGTGAATTTTTAGACGAGGAAATCCGAGTCAAGTTATGTCCAACTCTGGGTTGGGAATACTCGTTGTCTTTTTCTCTTCCTTACATGCGATTCTGGTCCCCCGTGCTCACTCTGGCACATCCGGGTCTGGAAGTCTGGCCTTCCGCTTTCCCCCCCTCGACGAACAATTCCACAAATCGTCTCACACCATTTCTTTCTGCGTCTTCCATTCGTTCTCGTCCCTCGGCACTGTTATCAGTATAGCTCACTTATTCTATCCCGCGAACTCGGTCTCGGTCTTCCTCTGCTTTCTCACAGAGCGATTGTTGACGAAGGCGTGGGGTCTGCTTAGTGCGGGCAGGCTTTGACTTTTTAGGTCGAAGCGTTGAGATATCCATTCAAGGACATAGAAAAAGGTACCTATCATGAAATTCTCGCGAATGTCTCAACCTACTGCCTCGCGCTCTCCGCGACCGTCTAATCTCTCGTCGGTACGCCGTCCGCCCTGTGCAGGACGCATATCTCGCGCTGTGCATTGAGCGCGATGCACATCGTCCTTACGATCAGGGGCTCTTCCAATGACGACAGATCCATGACCGGATGCGCCGTCGTCGAGTCGGAGAAGAACACAAACGTGACG